>APFE031452812.1:0-19966 GCA_000404065.3 Pinus taeda
AATTGCCACCAAAAACCCCAAAAACTTTAAATCAACCCTCCTTATCAGTTTACTAGCCTAAATCAGTGTTTCTAATTGGTCAACTCTTCCCATTGAAAAATCCACCGAGTTTGACCCGAGAGATCCTTCTCATACCTCATAGGGCTAGCTACGAGGTGAAATGGTTTGATGTAGCTTTGAGGTTTGTCTATCTCAGCCTAGGTGAAATCTCAAGTGCTAACACAATGTATGGTCTAGTACAGACCATAACATACATTAGGCTACCAACTTCACTTGCATATGGAACACGAGACATGTCCTCTTCCTCTTCTTATGTCTTGGGACACTGTTCAATAGATAACTTTACACCCATAGGAATAGGAACCTTCACTAGTTTACTATCCTGCATATTAAACTTCTACAATATTGTCTCGACATACTTCCTCTGGTTTAACCAGAGCTTCCTCTTTGTCCGATCTCTTTTAATTCCCACACCCAAAATATAGTTTGCAGCACCAAGACCTTTCATGTCGAATTTGGAGGACAAATGGGTCTTCAAATCTTGGATAATATTTTGTCATTTCCAACCAACAACCTATCATACACATACAAGACCAGATAAATAACACGGTCACCAATTAATTTAAAATACACACAGTGATCTAGTTTGCTTATGGTGAAGCCGAGTCCCCATACAAATGTATCAAATTTCTAATACCACATCCTTGGTGACTGTTTTAGCCCATATAGAGACTTCTTTAACTTGCATACCATTTCTTTCTTACCCTTCACCGCAAAGCCTTCAGGTTTTTTCATGTAGATCTCCTCTTCCAGATCCCCATGAAGAAATGTTGTCTTCACATCCATCTGTTCTACCTCAAAATCAAAAGAAGCAACAATAGATAAAAGTAATCTAATAGAAGCTACCGTGCCAACAGGAGAAAAAATATCACCAAAATCAATTCCCGGCACCTGGGAATAACCTTTTGCTACCAACCAAGCTTTGTATTTCTCCACATTTCCTTTTGCATTTGTCTTCTTCTTAAACACCCATTCACTGCCAATGGGTTTCCTTCTAGCTGGAAACTCCACCAGATCCCAAGCCTCATTTTTGTGCAAAGATGCCATTTCATCAACCATGGCCTCATTCCAGATTTTTACATCCTCTGAATCTACTGCTTCCTTCACAGTTCTGGGATCATCATCAGTAATAGATAAAGCAAAATTTGAATAGAAAGTAGATGGACTATACATTTCTGGCTGTCTTC
This sequence comes from Pinus taeda, assembly GCA_000404065.3. Taxonomy (NCBI): domain Eukaryota; kingdom Viridiplantae; phylum Streptophyta; class Pinopsida; order Pinales; family Pinaceae; genus Pinus; species Pinus taeda. The sequence goes on from APFE031452812.1 coordinate 1,248, forward strand.
TTTCTCGAACTGATATTCTCACACCTAGAGTTTGTGGCTCTTCATCTTTTGATTCCTCCTCTGCTGTAGAGTTTGATTCTTCCTCCTTTATCTCAAACTCTATCTTCTCAGGTTCCTTTCGTTGGAATTCATGTTTAATAACATTTTTCACCTCTCTAAACACCACATCTCGACAGTACACAACCTTCCTTGTTACTGGGTTCCAAAGCTTATAACCCTTTAAACCATCCTTATACCCAATAAAGATGCACTTTTCAGATTTACTATCCAACTTGGTTCGTTTCTCCTTTGGAACATGTACATATGCATCACATCCAAATACGCTCAGATGTGAAAGAGAGTGTTTCTTACCAGTCCATACCTCTTGTGGAGTCTTATCCTCCAACACTGATGAAGGTGATCTGTTGACCAGGTAACATGTTATCCCCACTGCCTCTGCCCAGAATTCATGTCCTAACCTGGCACCACTAAGCATGCTTCTTGCCCTTTTTGCCAACTTCTTGTTCATTCTTTTTTCAACTCCATTTTTCTGAGGTGTATATGGAGTAGTCTTCTGCTGTGCTATACCACACTTCTTACAGAATTCTTCAAATTCCTTACTGCAAAACTCTCCACCATTATCTGTCCTCAGCACCTTTATCTTCTTCTCTATCTAATTTTCCACCAGAACCTTAAATTCTTTAAACCTGTCAAAGAATTCAAATTTCTTCTTAAGGAAATATATTCATATATTCCTGGATAAGTCATCTATAAATGATACATAGTACACAGACATACCTAGAGATGGAACCTTCATAAGTCCAAACACATCACTGTGCACAAGCTCTAATATCTGTTTTTCCCTCTTACCACCAGAGGGGAAACTCACCCGATTCTGCTTCCCATATACACAATTTTCACAGAAATCAAAGTCCAGAGAACTATTACTCATACCTTCTACCATACCTTTATCATGAAGTATTTGAAGGCCCTTCTCTCCAATATGTACAAGCTGTTGATGCCACAACATGGTCTTCTATCCAGAGACCACTATATTTTCTGCTCCACTTTTAAGAACCACAGAACTGTTGCATCCATTAACAACAGTGCTACCTTGCAGCTTGTACGAAGTTCTAGTCTGAACTCCCTACATCAATACCAATGCTCCTCGAACAATCTTGAAGGTATCCTCCTCGAACACTATTTTTACACCTGCATCATCCAACTTGCTTATAGAAATCAGATTTTTGGCCAATGCAGGAATATGCAGAACACTCGGAAGTGTTCTAACCCTTCCACCTTGCAACTTCCACTTTACTTTTATGCGACCAACGATTCTAGCCTTCCTGTCATCCCCCAAGAATACATCACCACCATCGTATTTCTCATACTCATAGAACCACTCTCTATGGGGAGTGAAGTGAAAGGATGCACCTGAGTCAATCAAACATGCCTCACGATCTACATGTGTACTTGAAGAAGCCAAGTACACATCCCCACCTTCATCTGAGGTGGTTTTCGCTTCTACAGAAGGAGCATCATCAAATCCCTTTCCTTTATCAGGAGCTTTAGATTTACAGTCCCCTTTGAAGTGCCCTTCCTTTCCGCATTTCTAGCACACCACCTTTACAGGTTTTCTTGGAGATTTATATCTCCCTCTAAATTTACATCTCCCACTCGATGACTTATTTTTGTTTCTGTTCTAGGACTGTCCTCGTATAGATAAGGCATCACCATTCTGGCTCTCCATATTTTTCCATTTCATCTCCTCTGTCAGCAAGGATGAGACTATTTCATCAAACTACAAGGCAATTGCATTGCTACCTATTGCAATAACCAAACTATCCCACGAATCTAGTAGAGAACACGATAAACTAATGCACTTATCTTCGTCTGAAATTTTAATATCAACAGATGCTAACTAACTTACCATAGTATTAAATGCGTTCAGATGCTCTATCACCGAGTCTCCATCTTTCATCCTCAGGTTATACAGCTTTTTCGACAGGAACAAATTATTCACTAGAGACTTCGACTGGTACAAAGTCCCTAACTTGTCCCACAAAGCCTTCGCCATAGCTTCCCTTGATACATTTAGCAATATTGAATCTGAGACACACAATTGTATTGAGCTCTTTGCCTTCCGATCGAAATTCTTCCATTCTTCATCAGACACTCTTGTTGGTTTAGTACCCAGATCTACTGTGATCCACTGATCTTTATCCACCAACAGATCCTCCATCTTGATTTTCCGTAACTCAAAACTTTGACCATTAAATTTCTTGATCTCTATCTTTCTACTGCTCGCCATCTTCTTTCACCACCAGAAATGATCTCATAGATCTCCCATTGAACAGGGTCTACCACAGGCCCGAGAGAAACCCCTCAACAATAAAGGCGTCCCCTTGAAGCCAAAATAGCTCTGATACCAACTGTAGGTTTTAACCCCATACAAAAATTACCTGCTTATGAATTCTAAAACACATAAAATAAATAATGCAAGAGCATAACACATAAAACACATATACACAAAGATTTTCCCTTGGATACCAAAAACCAGGACTACCAGCTTGATTTTTCATTATATTCCTTTCAATGCTACAATACATATTTATATACATGCCAAATCATCCAATACCATGGACTGAAAACCATCGCATCCAAAACCATGGACTGAAAACTATAGGTAGGTACGCTCAACCTAATATAGGGTCCAAAACTATACGTAGGTTAGTCGTGGAAAGAATATAACACAACCCAACATTCATGTATTAGTTATTAGAGTTGTATGTTGTGATTATGCTTGTCTCTTCTATGTACAAGACTTGATCTGGAGCTGGCTCAGGATACTTCCACCTAACTACATTGTGCTCTCCAACAAATCTACATAGAGGCTTAAGGTAGTATATTTATCCTACTTTGATAGTTAGTCATTGTTTATGAACATGCATGTAACTTTGTGATGGTTGCAGATAATCTTACAGTTTTCCGAAGGTCTCAGGAAGACCTTTGAGGGTATCTTCATTTTCCATACACCATGCATTTTATCTTATAGCAGTCGTAGTAGTAGGAGGAGGCTTTGTAGTTGAGTGCACAGAAGCCTTGTAGAGTCTGCAGCTAAGTGCACAAGGCAGTGTCAAGTCTATAACCTTGAACGAAGAATAATAAAGAGAAGTTGATTCCAAAAGTGGTGCATCTGATTATGTATTGCATTCTTTACATTTATACTGTTTCGTTTATCTCGCGCAGTTATATGATTGTTGGATATACTGTTAATTATCACTAGTCTTACATAGATAAGTTAAGTAATCAAGTACTAAGAGGTTAAATAGAAAGGAACTTGGGTATAATACGGATCGTGCCACGAGTAGGGCTGCACAAAGGCAGCATCACAAGTTGTTAGGGACTAATAAGTGCGTGTAGCGACATGCATGCAGGGTCAAACCACGAACCTCTCGAAGCTCATTAGACATCCCCAAGGTGCAGAAACCTGGTTCTAGAACCCTCCCATACTACTTCAGGTGAGACCTCAGTCCACGCTCTATGGACTGTTGCTGAAAGGGCCAGTAGTACCAAGATTTTCTTGGCTAAATCACCTCTGAACCTAGGTCAGGCCCATACAAGCCAACACCCCTCTCAACATTGTCAATATCCCTACATATACTTAATATAAGTTGTTGGAAATTAGTAAATGTTTTCAATAATATTTTTTTATTTGAATTATAAAGGTTTTTTTAAGTCATAAGGAATGATAAAATTAAAGTTCATGTACTTTGTAAATACAAATAATTTTTCATTTTGAGGGGAACACTCATATATTACAATTTTACATTTTTAAACAAGTCACTACTTCAAGGAGGAAAGCGAATACTTCAATTTGATGTAATTGAAGTAACTTATTACATCAGAAAGGGCAAGATCATAGTTTGAAATTAAAATTTTGAATACGTTTAAGAAAAATTGTAAATAAAATTATCAAAGAATTTATGAGATCCAACAACAAACTTGAATTAATTTATTTCTTAAAGCGACTATTTGAGGGTCATGGCCATGCTTGGATAGTTCTCTTTTTTATGTGCAGCATGTGGTGCATTCATGATTTTTCTTTTCATGGTACATGATTTTTTTATGTTCACTTTTTTTGCATAAATGTTTCTTTAAGAAAAGAAGTCATAATGTCCAAAATTGTAAATTTATTGTCCAAACTTGTAAATTTATTTTAGAAGTTCCATAAACTTGTGGGCTATACAAATTACAAAGTATGGAAACATCTTATGGAAGGAATCTTAATTTGTAATGAGTTATGGAAGGAGATATGTAATGGTGATGTAAATCCAAATAAACCCATTGACATTGGTTATCTAGAGAAGAGGGAACTTAAGGATGAGAAGGCCTTGGAATTAATAAAATCCTAAATAAATGAAGAGATTTTAATTTATATTGAGATCACATTAGATAGTTCGTTTTCATGGAATAGTTTCAAAGGGATCTCTGATACACAGCCCAAAACAAAAAATGTGGATCTTCCGGTAAATTTACTTCAATATAAGTTGACTAAAGGAGCAGATGCACTTGAGTATATTTCAAGACTTAAAAGTAGACAAAATATCTTATCTGAATTGGATCCTAGAACACTCTCTAAGTTTTCATGAAACTCTTTAAAAATCATGCCAAAGTTTCAAAGTCTTATAAAGATCAAAGCTATCAGAGATATCCTCATGACAGTTGCAATTTGTGATCAGCATGGAGCAATGAGGACCTTCGGTCAAGTGTGCAGACTGTCGGTCCATGGTAACATGCACTGGCACAAATTGGCAAAACCAGAGGTCAATTCAAGAAATGGGGGCAGTTGCTGATATGCGTCTCTAATCGCATATCATCGAGCAAACCCCTCAAAGAAGGAAAAGCCCCAAGCACTTAGTCCCGAAAAGTTATAAAATGTAATGGATATTGCGCCGATTCCGTCAGAGGCGGGGTCCCACAAAAATTGGCAAAATATCGGAAGGGCTTCGAGCAGTAAGCAGTTTCAATCGAGTCCTGCCCGATGCCACACAAGGGGTGCCACGTGTCTGGTAGAAGAGAGAGAAAATTTCTCACATTGGACAGGTAAACATCATGTAACTTACGCGCCCGATATGGATGATGACCGTGGGATCTAGAGGCTCTAGATCAACAGCGGAGATGCAATCCGATGGATGACTAGTTTCAACAGGGTAAACATGCATAATTGTATAGGATTTGAAGTCCGACGTGGATGATGCATTGGTAGAAGATCGTGCTTCACGGGCATTCTTGGAGATAACGGTAAAAAAATTAGTTTCAAAGACGTCTAAGAGAACTGACACTCAGTTCATTATGAAATAGGTGGCCAACTCCCTGTGAGGAATTATACAGTGATGATTACGTAAAACAGAGGAATTCAAACAGACAAAGACAAGGGAACCAAAAAGCTAGGAAGCATAAACAAACAGTCAGAAAGTAGATTGGCTAAAGCCACAAACTAACAGAGAGAGCAGAAAGTAGAAAAGTAGTAAGTTAGAAGTAGAAAGCTAAGAGCAGAAAAAAGAAGCCAAGCTGACCTGCAAAAACAAAGGCAGCATCGAGCCAAACAGACCTAGAGAGAGTCAGAGAGTCTGTGTACTCTAGAGAAGACTTGAGAGGTTCAAGCGAACTCCTCTATATATGCCTGTCGTGTATGAGTCTCAGATTGGGCTCATACTACTATGACCAATAGAGGTTGATTTTTAGTAAGGAGAGTCTGTGTACCCCAAATACTTGGTGTTATCAGGAAAACTAGTGTCCATTCAGAGCTGCTAGTCCCACTAAGACGGGTAGCTATCTTAGAAACAAACAATTTAAAGTCACTTGTGTTTTCCTTTATGAGAGATAGATGAGAGAGAAGCAGGGAGTACCAACCTCAAACTTTTTCTTGGCTCCTTGCTTGTTTCCTCTCTCCCTTGATAGAGTTTTTGCCACTCTTTTCTCACTTGTCCCACTTCAAAGAACACCTGTAGAGTCAAAGTAGAAAAATACCATCAAAGCATAGAGATCTATAACCATAAACAATTTTGCGCTTCCTAGTGCAAGGACCCGACAGGGGGCTCGACTGATAAGGAGAGGATGCGGAAGCACGCTCGATAAGATGTATATTAACCATACAAATGTATACACAAATACAAGATTCAGGGATATACAAACATATGTAGGAAAACTCAAATAGCTTTATTGATAGAAGTAGTAGAAGAGAGGATTACAACCAACCTGTCTGTTCCAGTGCCATCCTTCCAGCATGAAAGCCCTCTTCACCTCATGAGAAGCTTAGATCACCGAACAATACAATGTTTCACAGAGAAACCAACGACACTTCCTTACAAAATACAAAATTCTAGCCTCCTGGATCTCTAGGATGAGGGATCCATATATAGATATTTGCAGGTGGGTGAGTTAGCTTCTGGGATTTTGATTAGTGTCATTTCTCTGATAGTTCTTGGTTCCACTTGGAGATTTCATGATCTCTTACTCATCCCTAGGCGAATTCAGAGAGGCAAGTGTCAAATGGGCAGTTTCTAGAAGATTCTTTGGGTTTCCACCTAGCCATCTGCCTCTGCCATTTGTCTGCTCTCGCTCCTCGCACCCTATAGAAGGGATTTTCAGTATGAATCACACTTTTTGCATGTAGCAGGTGAGATGCATTGCACCCTTAGCATTGAGCAGTCTGCATGGTCCAATTTTGACCAGTTCTGAGTAGTTTTTCAGGGAGAACTTCTGGGAGATGATGTAATCAGCTGACCTTGTTCCTTTAGGGTATGAAACAAAACTTTTAGGGGCCTAGGAGCCCTTGGTTTATGGACATATGAGATTGAGGTTGCAGTGCAAAAATATGTCTATAACAGTTTCCCCCTAAAGCATGAGTTCGTAAATCTTCTGATGTCGGGTGAAATGCTTTATCATGAGGATCCAAGGTTTTTCGAAATGGAAGGTGACTTGTAATAAGATACAATACAATACATTATCTTCATAATATTTTCTTGATATAGCTAAGACGAGCATTCCCATGCTCAGATTTATAGATTCATTTTCATGTACATATGACAGACAATTGTCTGTGTGACAGATTGATGATTCTGGTAGAGCCATCATCCTTTGGCTTGGATGATTATCTGTGCAGCTATGATGTACATTTGATGTCTTTATTTTCCTGAATATATCGCAACCCAGATGGATGAAACTAGATCCAGGGTCTTCGAACTTGTTCAATCTTCACCTAAATTACAAGTTGATCCATGTGGAAAGATGTTTTGAAGTCAAACATGGAAAGACATCGCCTGATTACCAACCACTGATGTAAGCTATTAACAGGTGCAAGAGGAATTGCCAATAATGATGATGACCTCAAGGTATTGCAGTATAATTCATGTGGTGTGAATACATGAGTCGATGTAGAACACCATGTAAAATTTTTCGGTCGAAGGACATTGATGTAAGCCTGTCACCGGAAGTGAGAAACTTGACATTGAGGCATGCAAACTTCAAAGTACTGAAAGGGTTGTTCCTATGTCAACTTATTGGATAATGAGCTGATGTTGACAAGAAGTGACCCATCATAGGAGAGCCTTAATGAATCCCACATCTACGACATGAAATGGAACAAATGATTTTGTGGAGGTGAAAACGATCTGATGATACAAGGTTCAGAGTGGCAGTCATGAAAGAATGAAGCGTGAAGGTATTGTAGTGGATGAGATGTTAGCTGGGTTGGTGAATTCTCTGAGCGACTTCTCTTGAACATATTGGTGACAATGAAATGGATTGGTAGTGTAAACCCCAACAATTTATGGTATGGAAGACCAATGGTGATGTGACCGGTGAACGGAATAACCCAACCCAACTCAATCATGGTGATGGAGTGAAAGTTTCATGTTCAAGAGCGACTTGCTACCAATTAAGTTCTTCAATTTTTCTTCCCAATTTTTCCCCAGTCATTGTTGACCAGTACCTCTTTATTTTTGTCAAGCTTGAGGAGGATAACATATGCTTGTTCTATAATTTGCCGTTCGGGCAAACCTGTCGCTATGTTTTAATGAGCCTAACAACAGTGAAACTCGCTCTTGTCTATATGGACAAGTTTGTTGCTATTGTTTTAACGAGTTTAATGGCAAAGATAACTCGATATTTTTCAATTTTAGATAGTCTAAAAAGAGACAGAAAGGCAACTCCATATTCCTTTTTCGTAATATAATCCCTTAAGTCTGAAAAAGTATAAAATAATACGAAAGGGATGAATTTTCAATAGTTTTAACAACCCAAACAAGACAAACGCTCGATCTTTTTGTGTAATGATCCCTCAGGTCCAAAAATATTAAAATAAAGAGGAGGGATGGCACTTCCAATTGCTGTAACGAGCTAGAGAGGCTAATTGCTCGGCAATATTTTCATATTTTACAAGTCAGATGAAAAGAGCTTAAAGAAGACTTGTTTTTTGAGGAACTAGTGATGTTTTTGGATAGCAGCTGGTTCCAGGTAAGGTTTGGAACTTTTTAATCATGAAAGTGTTGAGAAAGTGGCTAATAGAATCACTCGTCGCAATTGTTCCTCAAAAGGGGTAAACAATCAAATGGAGGTGTATGATCGGCTAAAAAAAAGTGGAGGTGATGGTAAGAACACGACCAAGGCTCAAAAGCTGATAATTATGCAATCGCAAAGATTATTTACCGAAGGTGGGTTCATTTTTTAATGAGCTTAAACTCTGGGGGAACATTTTCTCATTGCTAGGTTTATTTTTTAATGAGTTTGAACTTCACATAAAATTGCTCGTGATGATGGTTAGAGATGTTCGATTCACCGTTAACATTATGTTCTCTTGACGGTCGTATTACCTATTCAGTTGCTCCATCAAACTGATTAGAAATGAAAATACATGCTTGAAAAATGAGTTAAAAAACTAATACCTTAATTGAATTACGTGAACAATAACATAAAAGTAGTTTTTTACCTCTCATTTTACCATTTCATTCAAATTTGGGATTGTTGGAGCTCTAGAGGTGTTTTCCCCCTCAATTTTCATCAACTGATTCTGGGAGATTCTGTGGACTATTCTCGGCAACGTCTGGACTAGGTAGGAGCTAACCTTGAGCTCTTCAATTGCATTCTTTCCTTTTTTTATTCTGAGCATGTTTTCCTATTCTTCTGGGCCTCTGGGGTTTGAACAATTCACCCTGTCCCCATCACACCTAGTATACATCGAAAGGTTCGATGCATACTGAGCTGGCCATTGGCGAGTCAGTATGCATCCCACCCAGTACATAGCTAGGGTACGATGGGTGCAAGGAGGAAAGTTTATGCACTGATTTTTCATGGAAATTTTGCCTATTTTTGCCAAATCAGGATCCTAATCCTTCTCTTGTTTGTTTTTCACATCGAAGCAAGATGGTCGTTACATGGCATGAACACGAGCATGAAGAACAGGATATGATTGCCTTACATGATCCGGGTATGGTGACTGCATTGCGGAACTATGGCTTGCTCAAATTCTTCTGCATATCTAGCATGAGGCAACAAATCAACTTGTTGCAATATTTTCTTGATGCATGGGATCCTACCAACCAAGCGTTCTATATTAGGGGTAAATCCATTCCTTTGACTGTTGAGGATATGTACTTTTTGACCGGTTTATCGAGGTGTGGTGCCCCTCTCTCACTATCAGGTTCCGCCCATAGGGGTGAATCCGTGAGGGATTATATTCACTCATACTTTAGAGATGGATCTCAGCCGAGCAGGGATGGCAAGATCAGTATTCAAGATGTCACTAACTGGTCCTTGAGGACTATCTTATTCACCTTTGCTAGATTGGCTAGTAGCGTGGTTCTTCACTTAGCCAACAGGTCCTATATGCAATATGCCTTGGAATTCCTTGAACCAAAGGTATTCAACTGGTGTGATGCAGTACTTTCAGTGATAAAAGAATAGATTACCAAGGTGAAGAATGGAAGATCCAAGAACTTTGGCTATGGTTCTATTCTGACCACTTTCGCCTTGGAGAAGATCCCACTGATGCAACCACAATACATTTCACTTGGAGTGCCAGCGCCGACAGAACCGCGGATGCAAATATGGGTTGATCTTATGGCAAGACATGTTGGTCAATCACAGATTTCATTCTCTGAGGCCTTCTTTGAGTGGTTCAATCATTAGCAGATGGTCTATGCCGAGTATGCATATGCCGGGATGGATTTCTGAGGTGACCCATATTTGGTGTTGCCGACTAGCGAGCAGTGGGGTGTTATAGGTAAAAGATCTTACCATATCTCTATTTATTGCTTTTATAATGTTCTTGTGTTTTTTAAATGTTATCAAGACTAGTCAAACCCATATATTCATGCATATATTGGACCAGAGCGACCAGCAGTGCGCCCAAGGGTAGCAGCTGCCGTTCTAGCAGGAGAGGTTGTAGGGAGGGTTGTCCTTCATGATCTGGATGTAGCTGAGACCCTTGTAGTACTGTAGGATCAGATCGAGGGCCTCACCCTCGGTATTTTGGATGTGAGGACCGATGAGTTACCTCTGAGATTATAGCGCCATACTACTGGCATGGCAAGTCGATGGACTAGGCTCCTATGTATGATCACACAGGCGGTGACTTGTTATCACCAGCACCATTAGTCTAGGGTCCTTTCCTACATTTTTGAGTTTTTGGGTCGTGTGACCAATTTTCTCCTAGACACAAAACATTTTGTAAAAACTATAAACAATTATATATATTTTGATTTTCAGAGCTTTATTTTGGTTAAGTTATTTGATCTTGATGCAAATGTTGATGAAATGATTTTCTTTTATAAATGTCGCAAATGTCTATCTAACACATAATTTTCTAATGAATTAGTTAATGTGTTTAAGCTTCTGAAAATGTGTTGATATTGAATGGAATCAAAATGCCTTTCCAAAATCCTGACCCCTAGGAACATACGATAGATAGCTGGATTCCAAACGGAATAGATGCCAATAAGCTGTAGGATAACGAGTTGTGAGTCTAGCCTGACGTCAAGTCAGCATATGCCATGTGTGATGGCATCAAGGAGGATCTCTATCAACATGCTATATTCAGCGATGTTGTTCGTTGACCAAGCAATGCATACCCCTCTGAAACTCACTAACTTTCCGCTTGGATCAAAGATGGCCTAGGCTGCAGAAGATAGGTTCTACGTACTAGGACTAGCTCCGTTGGCATATCCAAAAAGTGATTCCAATAGGTTCAAAATCTGCAAAAAATGCAAAAGTGGATTACGTAACCAAAATGATCACTCTTGACGAAAACAAAAGTTTAACAAAAGCATATGAAGAGATTACTACGCTTAGTCAAGCATAGTAAAGTTTAAGGTACAACCCGTTTCGGGGTTGCGACAGTGGGATCCCATCGTAATCTACTAGCTCATAGGCTCCTTTTGCTAAGACTTGCTTAACAATGTAGGGACCCATCCACAATGATTGGAACTTACCTGCTCCCAATTTATCGGGTTCCTGATTGTAAAGTAAGACCAGGTTTCCTTCTGAGAAGACACGGAGTTTGACATTCTTGTCAAACTGCGCCTTGACTCGTTTCTTATGAGTTTCTTTAGCCAAGGTGGCGTCATGACGGGTTTCATCCAATTGGATTAGTTCCAAGAAATGAGCCTCTTCCTTTGATGTCCCGAGGAGAAGGTCGACTGCGATCTTGAGAGATGAAATCTCACACTGAATCGGTAAGACTGCTTCCAGGCCATACACCAGCTGAAAGGGTGTAAATCTAGTTGCATTTATTACCAATGTCTGGTATGGCCACAAGGCCAAGTACAGGATTAGGTGCCAACTCCATTTATGGACTCTAATCATCCTTTGTAGCATGCTCTTTAGGACTTTGTTGATCACCTCAACTTATCCGTTAGCTTGCGGATAATATGGAGTGGAACTGTCATGGGATAGTCCTAATTTGGCAGCCAATTCAACCATCATGTGATTGCAGAAATGTGATCCATGATTTGTGACTATAGCTTGTGGAACACCAAATCTAGAGACTACATGATTAAAAAAGAAAAGAGCAACCATTTCACCACTGTTGTTTAATGTAGGCATTTCCTCAGCCCATTTCATAAAATAGTCAACTGCGACTATAATATACCCATGCTCCCCAGTTGAGGTGGGGTTACATGTCATGAAATATATGCCCCATTTGGTGAATGGCTCAACAACAACTACTGGATGCAGAGGTGCAGGTGGTATTCTGGATTTGCGGTCGAAGATTTGACAAGCATGGAAACTTCTGACTGCGGTTATGCAATCTTTGAACATTGTTGGCCAGAAGTAACCTGCTCATAAAATCTTTTGTGCCATAGCATAACCAAATTGATGCCCCCCACATGCGCATGAATGAAAATCATTTAGGACTTTTTCAACCTCCTCATGGGTGAGGCACCTTTGCAAAACTGTATCGATACCACGACGGTAAAGTGTATCACCGACGATCATGTATTCTTTTGCTTGGTATCGAGTGCATCGTTGTTCTGAGTGAGAGGTATTACGCCTATATGTTTGGGTTTGGAGATAGATGATTATATCTCCATACCACAGATCGTTTGATGATATCAGAAACAAATATTCATCCACAATTGATGCTTTGGATGTTTAATCATAGGACAACAATGGGAAGTCGCATAGTAACTCTGCGAAAACTAGAGATTTCATTGATTTGGATTTTACGAATTCCAGATCAAAATCTTGCAAAATAGCTATCCATTTTGAATATTTGCCCCCAAGTAACTGACGTGACAAGATGTACGTCGTAGGGTTTCAATCTGACAAAATGGTAGATTTGTGAAAGAGGATATAGTGTCAGAATCTCTGTACTGCTTGAACAACTACAAGAGCCAACTTTTCAACATAGGAGTACTTACTTTCTGTATCATTTAAGTTTTGACCTAAATAATAGACAGGATGTTCGATTCCATTGTCTTCTTGAACTAAAACCATTTTGATGGTTGTATCTGCCATAGCCAGATACAGGTTAAAGTCTTTTTGATAGTCAGGAGCGTACATTAATGATGCTTTTATTGGGATTCCTTTAGAGAATCAAAGGAAGCTTTCACAGCCTGATCCCAGTTGAAGGGCACTTCTTTTTTCAAAAGACGTGTATAATCTTTAGCAAGTTCGGCATAATTTGGAATGAACCTCCTTAGAAAGTTTTCTTTCCCTTGGAGTTTCTCAATATAAAGCAAATTTGAAGGTGGAGGCATATCGATGATCGCATGAACCTTACATGAGTCGAGACGAATCCTGTCATTTGAAACTACAAAACCAAGTAAATGACCAGAACCGTCACAAAACACACACTTGTGCAGATTGAGTCGTATCTTGTAGTTTCGGCGACATAGAAATATAGCTCTCAAATGCTGCAGATGATCAGTCTGCTTTCGCGAATGAGCCAGAAGATCGTTGAGATATGGTTGAACGATGTTCTTGATGTCATGGAAGGCATAATTCATAGCCCCCGGAAAATTTGCCTCTGCGTTCTTTAAACTGAAAGGTAGCTTGCGATACGTGAATGTGCCCCATAGACAAATAAATGCAGTCTTTGACTAGTCCTGTGGGTGGATATTTATTTGATTATGCCCAAAAAATCCTTCCATAAACGAAAAGATTTCACATCTAGCGTATTCATCAATTATCTGGTCGATGAAGGGTGTAGGTTAGTTTTCCTTTGGACAAGCTTGATTTACATCCCTGTAATCGATGCACACTCTAATCGTTCCCTTCTTTTTCATCACAGGAACAATGTTCGATACCCAATTGGTTAGAGGAACTGGGTAAATGAAACCAGCATGTAAAAGTTTTTCAACTTCCACCTTGATGGCAGCGGCTTTCTTCGGGTGCACCTGCTGAAGTTGTTTTCGTACCGGTTTGACATCTGGATACCTCTTAATTTCGTGTTCAACTATGCTTGAGTCAATGCCTGGCATTTCTTCATATGACCATGCAAAGACATCTTTGAATTCGTGAAAGAGAGCGCAATATATTTCCAGTTCTGAAGAAGAACAAGATTTGTTGACATGAATATTCTCTACAACATCTGGTTTGGTCGAGATATTTATGGCGATAGTTTCTTCAATATTGGACAGATTTCACTCTGAATCCACCATATTTACACTATTTTATAGAAAATAAAAAAGTGAAGGATGATTAAGGTCGTTGGATCAATCTTCATGGTAATCCAGAATATGGGAACGGTGGTGGTAATCTTCCCATGGTGCCTCTTCTATCATCATTGACTGAACAATTCCTTCATCTGTAGAATGTACATGCGACCAAGGATCTGAAGAGGTACCATATCCCTTTGACCTGTCTATCCAAACACTCGATGAGTGTTGATTTGGGTTTGCTACCCAGGCCAAGAAAGTTGATTGCTACAATATTTCTATTGGGTTTGGAGGCAATACCTGGTGATGATCCATGCTAACATCATGTTTGGAAATCTTTTGAATCTTTTTAGATATAGAAGATACCATATTGTAGGTCTCCATCATGGCTACTTCCTCCAGATTACTTGGAGGTGGTAGAGAAAAAGTACCCATCAATGTAGGGTCTTTTAGGAGGCCTACTCCAATATTTTGAAGCGATTGAGAGCTTCCATGGATCATCGGGATGCTTCCCGTAACTTGTGAACTGTTGGGGAGAAAGGTTTGTTGGTCAACGATTGTAGTTCCTCCTTGAAAAGGAAATGCAATCTTTCTAAAGTATGTTGACACATAGTAGCCATAGCATAAATCCAGGGCCTTCCCAGTAGGATGTTGTAATCGAGGTTTCCATCGATAACTTCGACATCATTTTCTACTGTTTTTCTTCCAGTTCAACTTGCAAGCTACTTAAAATCCCATACAGGGTGTATGTTTGTCAATCGAATGATTTTAATGTCATTGATGATCTTGACAAGGGTGGTGATCCTAAAGTTTTCCAGCAACTCATTGACATAATGCAAGTAGATGCCCCCTCATCAATAATTATTCGATGAACAATTTTGCTCGGGGCTTTCACTTGTATGAGGAAAGCGAGTTGAGCTGGTAACTGAGGTTCATATCCTTTATGATTAAAGGCCACGAGATTGGAATCCGTTGGGTCAATCCCACCTATTGATGATAATAGAGCCTGCTTTTGGGAGGGGAAATTTTGTAGTACTTCAAGTGTCGACATAGCGGACAACGATTAGGCCAGATCCTCTACTATATTATAATTCTGTGCTGCTCGAGCACGAGGATTAAATGTCGATTTGTGTACTACTCCCTTTGGTGGCTTTATTGTTAGCTCTGGAATGATGGGTGGCACAACTTCGGTTGAAGTTTTTGTCGAACTACTAGGTTGATCTGCAGCCATGTTGTTCAACAGATGTGGATTCTCGTAATCTTTATTCCTTGTCGACATCAAAGCATCATTTTGTTGTTTCGAAATGGACACCATAAGCACTTGGGATGGGGAAGCATTGTCCCTAGCAACCAGATTGGCTCCTGGGTTTGGAAATAGATCGGTTAATACTACTGAGGTTTTTGAACTCTTAAATAATTTCTTAATCTCAGCTTTATATGGATAGTCCTTCATCCAATGGTCTTCATCACATATGTGACATGCTGAAGGAGGTTTCTTTTGCCCATAAGGGTTTGCAGAAGATTTTTCAGGAGACAAATCATCCTGTTTCTTCTTTTTTCTTTTCCCTTTCTTCTTGCCCCTTGGTTGCTTTGGTTTTTTGCCTTTCTCGGTCAACACAACATTAACCTCTGAGGCAAGAAATTCTTCATTTGCATTTTGACCATAAACCGTACGGGCTTTCATAGATGTAGCCTTTGTGTTTTTTGTGCTGGTCATACCTATCACGCCATCGCTGGCATGAGATTCTTTGTTTGATTTAGGAGGAGGAGGAACGAAAAACTCTGGTCTAGGAGTGTCAGGGATTTTGTCATAGAGCGTGCCAGACTGAGCATAGGTCAAGTCTAGATATTGCACAGAAGAAATGACTTGCTCTTAAGTGACAACTCCTCCCTTGGCCACATCTTCTGTAATAGAAGGTAACAATGACTTAATAAACCATTCAGCTAATAGCTGATCAGGAACATATTTCTTTACCATTCTACACTGACGCCGCCACTGATGAATATGATCAGATATGTGAGTAGCTGTCATCTACTTAAAATTGGTAAGAAGCTCTGTTCCCGTTTCGTACCTTATGGGTAACTGAAAATGGGTTAAAAAGGTGGTGGCAAGGGTGCTGAAGTTATTGAATGAAGCTCTAGGCAATTCGATGTACCAATTTGCTGCCGAACTAGTTAACATTCGTTGAAAAAGGTGAAGCCTAATCAAATCATCATTGGGAGTGTTGGACGAACACCACAGATGAGAGGTCATCACATGATTCGATGGATCTTCACCTAGATTTCAATTGAATTTAGAAATATATGACGAAAGTTTATGAGGAATCACTAGGCACCAAGGGGTGTAAGAAATTGATCATTTGTTAGCCGATTCAGGTCTGGTAATTCTAAAGTTGCAACGAAAGGCAACTGTTGATTCAGGTTTGGCGAAGCATACCCAGGATAAGATGGGATTGCCTGAGTAGTGGGTCTTTGCATACCAGCATAATGTATTTGATGTTGATAACTTTGATAAGGTTGATGGGCATAACCATTGTGATATGATTGATGGTGACCGTTTTGAATATACGGCTGCCCATTACTCACAAATCTTTGTTGCTCAAGTCCTCGGTAAGCTTGCTGGAATTGCGGTTGTTGATATTGTACTAGCTATGGCTATCAGACCATTTCATGTTGCCAAATATTGGATGTTTGACCAAGATGACGGGCTATAGTACCTGTTTGAGCCTAAGTCGCTTCAGTTAAGGAGCCACTAATCAGCAATTGTGGTTGTGTCATGGAGACAAGAGTCTGTTGTATTACAACCTGAGAGACTAGAGGTTGACATACAATAGGCAGCGCTTGTACTTGCGACACTGTCACAATAGCCGGTGTAGTGGGAATGTTCGACACAGGTTGATTTTGTTGTATTGAATATACAACTCTTGGCTGTTGAGGCAGTATTGGTACCCAACCACTGGATTTGATTCCAGCTTGACCCGAATTCTATTGTGAACTCTCATATGGTTGTTCTCCTGGAGGGAACAATAAAAAGGCATACTGCCCTCCATATGGCGACAGTCCAGTGTTCAAAGGGAAAATTGGTCTTTGTAGACTGGACTGCCCAAATTGATACTGTTGTGAAGGATCAATTTGCTGAGACTCAACATAAGAAATTCCAAACAAGGTTTCGAACAAACAAATAGGAACATACTACACTGTTGAAACAGCCCCTGGGTGGACCCCATCTAGCTGTTGAGAGATAGTTGGGATAGATGGTACACCAGCGAACATTATCGAAGTAGTAACAGGAAGTTATGCTACTGTTGTATCAGGTGACATAGTCCTAGATGTTGACGGTTGTTCAAACATATCCAGTCTATCCAAAATATTTCCTAGCGATTCTACAGGAACTTGCGGTGAAGGGAGACTAACTTCTGTAGTAGAAGGATATAGGTGGATCCCAGTTCCAAAATTCAATGGAGTACTGGATGGAAGATCTTCCACAATCTCTTCTATAGCAATCAGTCCAGGTGGAAGAGGCAGACTGTTAGTGTTATGAAACCAACTCAAGAAAAGATAGATCAACGCCTTAGAATTTAGAATCTTCGAGGGGGCAACCTCCGTTACATTACATAAATGATAAATTCTTGGATGATTCAAATGACAAATCCTCCTTTCTATATATCGAAGTCGAAGGAGTCACAATATAACCCAGCCGACCTAAAAATAATAATATAAAGCCACAAAAATAAGAAGAGAGGGATTCTATGGGGCACAATAATAAAAATATGGGGACAATAGGGGCACAACAATATTAATTAGGGATACAACTACAATAGTAATGGGGTAATCACTAGTATTCTAGGGAACTATCATGCCCCTCTCTTTCAAAAAAAGTGTTGTCCTCAACGCTGGAGTAGTTATGGATGCTTCTGTATAAAATTCTCATCCTCCCATGTGGAATCTTCAGTGGATAAGTTCTTCCATTTGATGAGATACTCTGAAATTGATCGATTTCATAGCTGCCGAGTTCTTGTTTATATGACTGCTTCCGGTTCCAATATAATTTTTCCTTCCTCGTCAAGTTCTAGCAATATTGTTTGAACTGGGAGCTTGTCGCCTATAACCTTCTTTAAATATGAAACATGGAAAACTGGGTGCACTTGAGACGCTACAGGAAGCTCCAATTTGTATGCCATAGTACCAATCTTTTGCAACACCTTGTACGGAACATAATACTTTGGTGATAATTTATTATCCTTCTTAGCTTGCTTGAGGGACATTTGTTTATATGGTTGTAACCGTAGGAATAACCAATCACCTACATCAAAACTTATTTCTCTGCAATGTTGATCTACCTGTTGTTTCATTCTATTATGTGCCAACACAAGGTTATCCTTTAAGAGTTGGAGGACTTTTTGTTAATGTTCGATGTGATGTTCCACTGCTTGAACCTTAGAATTTTCTCTTAAATATGATGTGATGGATGGTGGTTGATACCCATAAAGTGCCATAAATGGGGTCATTTTTGTTGCTGTATGGAAGGAAGTGTTATACCACCATTCAGCTAGAGGCAACCTTTTGACCCATTGTGTT
>APFE031452812.1:22867-38703 GCA_000404065.3 Pinus taeda
GAATATTTTTTACCCTTATGTTCAATTTTTGGAACTCTTCAGTGTGCTCCATTATTGAACCCTTTTGTTTGAGACTTATCAATTAGCTAAAAAAAGTGTTGCTTTTTGTATCCTCATAATGTGCTATTAATTCTTCCGTAAAAATTTCCTAAGTGATAATTTGTTTACGAGAGCAAAGCCATTGATACCATACAAACTGGTTTGGTTCCAAATATAAAGTTGCAATACGTACCTTTTATGTGTTTTGCACATTATTGAGATAAAAAAATTGCTCCATCTGTAATATCCATGTTGCGGGATCCTTGCCATCAAACTTCCTCATCTCGATTTTTGGAATATGGTGGGTCTTTGATCCAACATTAGATTCTATGGAATCATGATTAACATTTCTTTTGTTCTCATCATGAGTTTCCTTTACTATCCTTTCACCATTAGTGAGCATTTCTTGTAGCAACTTATTCATATTTATCTTCAACTCTTCCATGTCTGCCTTCAAATCTATCTTCAAATCATCCATATTAGCTTCTACGCCTTTCTTTAAAACATCCATCTTAGCTTCTACATCTTTCTTTAAACCAACCATCTTACATTCTGTTCCTTTTTGTGCAAGTGACAATTGTTGCAGTTGGTCTCATAATTTTGATATATCATGTTGCATTTCTTCCTTTTCTTCATGAGTCATGCTAGAGCCTTCAGGTTGCTTACTAGGTGTTTGCATTTTCTTTCCTCGGGGCATCAATTAGCGATAATAATGCTTTACTATTCCCTCTGAATCCCTTCAAACTAATTTTTCAAACCAAGCTTTATGCAAAAAATAAAAAAATAAAACTACACACCTTTTTTCACTTTGTAGGAGCTTGATATTGAATATGATGTATCTCTGTAATTTTGGACCATCCAGTTTTGAAATTACGACTTGTAGTAACACTCTGTGTTCTCTTTCCAATGCCACAAGTTTGATCCAAATTGGATTCTCCAAGAAAGAGTTATGTGAAATATCCCATAGTGACTTGATTATATACTAGTTCAGTAGAGCGAACTTGTACGACGAGCCACGAGTCACTGTTTCGACCTTTGGCTCTAAAGAATATATACAAGAAAATACATTCCGTCCTCTTGCTATACCTTCTTACGAAATTTCAATCTGATGCTCAGAGAGAAAGTTATGA
This sequence comes from Pinus taeda, assembly GCA_000404065.3. Taxonomy (NCBI): domain Eukaryota; kingdom Viridiplantae; phylum Streptophyta; class Pinopsida; order Pinales; family Pinaceae; genus Pinus; species Pinus taeda. Next base: position 24,037 of record APFE031452812.1, read on the forward strand.
CGATTTTCCCCAGGTCATCTGTTTGGAATGCAATTCAGGAGTCCGCAGAAAGACCAAATTCCTCAGATCATATCTCTACAATATAGCGCGAAAGCTTCTGAAATTCAGACCCGAGGTTCAGCATGATTTCTTCTCAAACAAGTTTTTTTTTAGCTTTTGAAACGTCGTAGAAAAAAAGTTATAGTGACAATGCCACGATGACTTATTTGGAGCGGTGAAACCCTAGAATCCAAAGCTCTAATACCAAATGTTATGAAACCAGCTCAAGAAAAGATAAAAAAGATAGATCAACACCTTAGAATTTAGCCTCTTTGAGGGGCCAACCTCCTTTACATTAAATAAATGAACAATTCTTGGATGATTCAAATGACAAAACCTCCTTTCTATATATAGGCATCTAAGGAGTCACAATATAACCCAGCCAACCTAACAATAATAATATAAAGCCACAAAAATAACAATAGAGGGATTCTATGGGGCACAGTAATAAAAATATGGGGACAATTGGGGCACAACAATATTAATAAGGGATACAACTACAATAGTAATGGGGTAATCACTAGTATTCTAGGGACCTATCAGTCAGGTCCGTAAAATATTTCCGGTGCCGGAGAAGGTATAGACTCTGCAGCGACAAATGTTGGAGGGGTAACACCTTCTGAATAAGATCTAGATGGAGCTGGTTTAGGAATAGAAGTGCTTAGCGTTACACTAGGATCAGTTCTAATGTCGTCTTGTAACTGCGGAACTTCATCTGTAGAGGCAAGGGTACCAGAAATAATTGGAGTAACCAGAGTCTCTGATGATGTTGAAACACAAGTTTCAAATAAACCAGGAGACTTTGGTCGGGCTAAACGAGATCTCTTGGCTTGGAATGGTTTCGTTTTTAGAGTCGAAGACGATTGACTCATTAGTCTTCACGAATGATGGGGTTTTAATTGACTTTCTTCCAAAATTGCGAATTACTTGATTAACTCAAAATAAAAAGGGGAAAATGTTATTCCGAATTAAATGAATTTTATGATGCTTTGACACAACTTGCTTTTTCAATTTTTAAGAGACGAGAAAAAGCTAAAGATGACTCTAGTCGCCTTCGATTTTTAATGAGTCTGAAGTGACAAGTGCTCAGATGGACCTTTTCTTTTAAGGAGTATGAAAAGGAACGAAAAGTGACTTCTCTAGAAATATAGATAGAGGGATTACCAAACCAATCGCAAAATTGCAGAATAATTTTTACGGTACGATATTCAATCTTCCCGAATGCTATGTTCGGTGCATTGCGATCGATAGGGTGGCAGACATGGATTCCTAAGGATAAAGGATATAGCTTATTGTGGTCTCCCAATATATACTCAACAGTATGTAGGAGCACAAGTCCGTACTGGCACTTGTCATCTCAAAGGGGAGGAATCACCCAACCTATGATGAAAGTGATAGTTACCAGGCTTTATGATGCTAGAATACGTCTCTAGCCTAGACTTCTAAATGTTGTGCGTTAGGTTCCAAAGCATTTTTATGTTCATTGAGGTTTATTTTACAGTTGATCTTTCTTAATAAGTCTTCCTTTAAGGTTCACTATGTGATGTAGATATACAATTCCTAAATATGCAATCTAAGATGATAAACAGTCATTTACTTTCTTTTTGCAATGAAAATCCTAGCTACTAAGGAAAGAGAAAAAAAATCCTTTCAACATAGAGAAGAGAGCACACATTAAGATGCAATGTCCTAAATCAATTTCGGCATGCAGTCTAAATGCAAATGCACATGCATGTATTGTTTTTCAGTTTCCTTAATGTGAGAATGACAAAAGAAAACTAAGTACAGATCTGAACTATCTTCTTTCAAAGCGACAGTACTAACAATTTTCTCTTCAAAAAACAAAAGGAAGGCTAATATGACACTTCTGCGATTTCGAATTTGAAAGTGCTTTTGACACTTGAAATACTATTAATTCAAATCAAATATAATGGAAAAAGTGTACTCAACTATCTAAAAGAGGAATGCTTTACGACACTCTTTTTCTTGACTAAAAACCACACTTGCTACACTTTCAAATCAAAAGAGGACAGTTCGATTAAGCTACTATTTGTAAAGGAGAACTGTAAATGATGAAAAATACATTAAAAAAAATTCACAATTCCTTATCAGTGGAGGCTGAATAATGCAAAGGAATATGGTCTCGACAATGATATACTGATCATAGACAGCAAGACTTCTAAATAAAGTTGAAAACAATGAAGAAAAAACCAAAATATGGAGGCAGAAACAGTCTTACTCAATCATCGCACTTGTACCACAGGGAAACAGGGATGCATCTCACCTACAACACACGAGAGGTGCAATGCATCTAGGCTGCCAATAAGAGATAGTGAAATGGTCCAAGGACGAGACTGAGCTTAGTTTTTGCTCAGAGTTTGCAGCTAAGTTCAGGGGTTTAGGCTGAGCTAATGATAGGCAGTAATCAAAAATTATATGGGCTGATCTACTGAGGTTATTTGAGCTACCACCAGGGCACTTAGGATGTTTGCAAGTCAGTTGTTCAATTTATAAACAAACCTGGAGATGGACTGAAGCAGCGTTGATCTACTTTGCAGTTGCATAGCAAAATCAGTTCGAAGGCTAGCTGGCTTAACTTCAGGCTTCGTCTGTAGTTTATAAAGCAAACAAATAGAAACAAGCAAACAAACGATTCGCTCCCCAGTGGAGTTGCCAGTTTGTTATCAGGAAAACCAATGTCCATTTAGAGCTGCTAGTCCCACTAAGACGAGTAGCTATCTTAGAAACAAATAATTTAAAGTCACTTGTGTTTTCCTTTATGAGAGATAGATGAGAGAGAAGTAGAGAGTACCAACCTCAGTCTTTCTCTTGGCTCCTTGCTTGTTTCCTCTCTCCCTTGATAGAGCTTTCGCCACTCTTTTCTCACTTGTCCCGCTTCAAAGAACACCTTTAGAGTCAAAGCAGCAAAATACCATCAAAGCATAGAGATCTATAACCATAAACAATATAGGATCAGATGTATATTAACCATACAAATGCATACACAAATACAAGATTCAAGGATATACAAGCATATGGAGGAAAACTCAAATAGCTTTATTGATAGAAGTAGTAGAAGTGAGGATTACAACCAAGATGTCTGATCCAGCGCCATCCTCCCAACATGAAAGCCCTCTTCACCTCATGAAAAGCTTAGATCACGCAACAATACAATGTTTCACAAAGAAACCAACAACACTTCCTTACAAAATACAAAATTCCAGCCTCCCGGATCTCTAGGATGAGGGATCCATATATAGATATTTGTAGGTGGGTGAGTCAGCTTCTGGGATTTTGATTAGTGTCATTTCTCTGATAGTTCTTGGTTCCACTTGGAGATTTCGTGATCTCTTACGCATCCCTGAGCGAATTCAGAGAGGCAAGTGTCAAATGGGCAGTTTCTAGAATATTCTCTGGGTTTCCACCTAGCCAACTGGCTCTGCCATTTGTCTACTCTCGCTCATCGCACCCTATAGAAGGGCTTTTCAGTATGCATCGCACTTTTTACATGTAGCAGGTGAGATGCATTACACCCTTAGCACTGAGCAGTCTGTATGGTCCAGTTTTGACCAGTTCTGTGTAGTTTTTAAGGGAGAACTTCTGGGAGATGATGTAATCAGTTGACCTTGTTCCTTTAGGGTATGAAATGACACTTTTAGGGGCTTATAAGCCTTTGGTTTATGGACATATGAGATTGGGTTTGCAGTGCCCAAATATGTCTATAACGCTTGGGGGATCCAAGTATAGTCCTGTTGATCTATGTCTGCTGTGTGAGACTCAAATTGATCTCACTATTGTAAAAAATCTTCTTTGAAAACATAATAGAGAGGCCACCACTAAAGGCTAGATCGGGAGACATATCCCAGGAGTATTGGGTGAAATCCTTATTAAACTTGTTATGCTTATATGTTTGCCTGTTATGTTTTCCCTAACTGCTTCAGTGCCTGTGTATTTCACAATCTTATCGATCCATTACACAAAATAACATAGGAAAATCCATGCACATGAGTCTATAATACATTAATTATTTTTGTTCGATAAATTTCAAATCAAGTGGTATCAGAGCTATAGGTTACTAAGGTTAGACAAGCTTGTGCTGGATTTTTGTTGTTGAATGCTAACTAGGACAAAGCTCAAATTAGGAGAAGGAGAATTGGTTGAAGCTAACCCAAAAATTGGAAGAGTATATCCTAAGAGGAAAATGACAGAATAAAGTCCTTTGGAATTAGATTCCCAGTTCATGGATAGTATCATGACCATGAGAGCCATGGTAGAGGAAATGTATAGAGAATTCAAGAAAGGTAGAGATGAAGATTCATCAAACTCCAAACAAGATAAACTACTAGCTGTGGAAGATGTAGATGGAAACGTATTTGTACCAGAGAGATATGTACCAACCATTCAGCGGAAAGACAAAGAAGCCGACAAGTATGACAGAGACAAAAAAGCACTTGGAACAATATGGTTGTGCCTAACAGTGTCGATAGCATTTAATATTTCAAAAGAAACGACAACAGAGGGTTTAATATCAACATTGGCCAAACTCTATGAAAAACCCTTGACCTCAAATTAGTTATTTCTTATGAAGCATTTAATTAATATGAAGATGTCAGAAGGTGGATATGTTGTTGATCATTTAAATGAATTTAATACAGTTACCAATCAGTTAAGTTCTGTAGGGGTAACTTTTGATGATGAAGTTAGGGCTTTGTTATTTTTGTGCTCATTCCTCAGAGTTGGGAAAGAAAAGAAGATAAAAAAATTAGAGCTTGTGCATACAGATGTATGGGGACCTACTCAGGTATCATCTCTTGGTGGCTCTCATTATTACGTTACCTTTATTGATGATGTAACGAGAAAAACCTGGATTTATTGTATTCGAAATAAATCTGATGTATTTGATACTTTCAAGAAATGGAAAGATTTGGTTGAAAATGAGACAAGAAAAAGGTTGAAGTGTCTCAGATCAGACAATGGAGGTGAATATTGCAGCAAAGAGTTTTATAGGTACTATTTATAGAATGGAATTCGTAGAGAGAAGATAGTTCCAAGAACACCACAAGAAAACGGTGTGTCAGAAAGTATGAACAAGACAATCATGGAGCGTGAAAGGTGTATGAGATTGCATGCAGGATTGCCTTTACAATTTTTTGGCAGATGCTGTAGATACTACTGTTTATCTAATAAAAAGAGGGCCTTCAAGTTCCTTGGATGGTGGTATTCCAGAGGAGGCATGCACAGGTAAAAAGGTAAACTACTCCTTTTTAAAGAATTTTGGTTGTGAAGCCTTTATCCACATTAATAAAGAAAATAGAACAAAGCTTGAGGAAAAATAAAAGAAATGTACCTTTATTGGATATGGTGTTAATGATTTTGGTTATCACTTTTATGATTATGAAAAACACAAAATCTTTAGGAGCAGAGGTGTCATATTCAATGAAATGGTTTTGTATAAGGATCAGCTGTAGGAAAAGAAACAGGAAAAGGAAAACAAAGAATACACAGTTCTTGACGAGATCAAAAAAAAATGATGGTGCCTGAAAATCATAATGATCAAAATCCAGAACAATAACCACAACAACAACAAGCACCTCAAACAAGTGAAAGTGGTGTTAGAAGATCTACCATGATAAGTAGACCCCTTGAACGATACTCTCCTTCATTATATTATGTATTGTTGACTGACTCTAGTGAACCAGAATGTTATGAAGAAGCAGTGCAAGTATAAACCGGGAAGAAGTGGGAGCAAGCCATGAAAGAAGAGATGGACTCCTTAGCACATAACCAAACTTGGGACTTAGTCAGGTTGTTTGTAGGTAAAACAACGTTGCAAACAAATGGGTTTACAAGTTGAAGGAAGAAGATGGAGGTACAAAAAGGTATAAAGCTAGACTTGTAGTGAAAGGGTTTGCACAGAAAAAGGGTATTCACTTTGATGAGATATTTTAACTTGTTTTTAAAATGACTTCAATCAGAACTATTTTAAGTCTAGTAGCAGCTGAAGATTTACATCTTGAGGAGTTAGATGTAAAGATAGCCTTTCTCCATGGGGATTTGGAGGAAGAGATATATATGCAGTAGCCACAAGGTTATGAGGTAAAAGGGAAGGAGAAACTAGTGTGCAGGTTGAACAAGAGCTTGTATGGCTTAAAACAAGCTCCAAGGCAGTGGCATCTAAAATTTGACAGGTTTATGTCTGAACATGGTTATACTAGATGTCACTCTGACCATTGTGTTTATCTCAAAAGGCAAAATGATGGAAACTATATTATATTGTTATTCTATGTAGATAACATGCTTGTTGCAGGTTTTAACATGCAGGAAATAAATGCACTCAAAAGAAAATTGGCAAACTCATTTGCAATGAAGGATTTGGGTGCTGCAAAACAAATCCTTGGTATGAGAATAACTAGAGACAGGGAGAATCGAAAATTAACATTGTCTCAAAGTGAGTACATAGAAAAGGAGTTGAAAATATTTAATATGCAGAATGAAAAACCAGTTAGTATAGATTTGGCTAGCCATTTCAAATCCAGTAAGGAGGAGTTCCCAAGACTCAGGAACAAATGACTCATATGTCTAATGTTCGATATGCATCAACAGTTGGAAGCTTAATGTATGCAATGGTCTACACAATGGCTAATATTTCACATGCAGTGGGAGTTGTAAGCAAGTACATGAACAATCTAGGAAAAGTACATTAGATGGCGGTGAAGTGGATTCTCAGGTATTTGAGAGGTACCACAAATGAAGAATTATGCTTTGGTGGTTCAAACATTGCTCTACATGGATATCTTGATGCAGATATGGAAGGTGGTAGAGGTAACAGGAGGAACACAACAAGGTAAGTGTTTACTATAGGTGGAACAGCTGTTATTTGGGTCTCAAAACAACAAAGTGCTGTTGCACTCTCAACAACAGAAGCAAATTATGTTGCTACTACAGAGGCTAGTAAAGAAATGATTTGGTTACAAAGGTTTCTGGATGAATTGGGTAGGAAGCAGGAGTTGGGTAGGTTATACAGTGACAGCCAGAGTGTAATACATCTTGCAAAGAACTCTGCATTTCACTCCAAGACGAAGCATATACAGCTCAAATACCATTTCATATGGTCAGCCTTGGAAGATGGATAGTTGAAGCTGGAAAAGATACACACTATCCAGAATCTTGCAGATATGTTAACAAAAGTTGTAAAATTGGTCTTCAAGTATGATGAAGGAGATGAGAAACAACCAGGTCCAAAGTGGAGTCATTGTCCAGCAAATGAAGTAGCGGTGGAGTTGCTATAATCAGTCTCCAAGTGGGAGATTGTTGGGTGTGGAGCCCAATTATCTTATGTATTCAAAGATATCGCCACATTGGACCCTAGTTCAAAATGGGGCGACAACACCACCTGTAAAATATTCTCTGCAGGGGGGTCCATGGGGGGGCAGCTGCAACCTTTTGGGAGCCCCCCCCCGGCGGGGGGATCGGGGGCAGCACCATCGAAGCTAGGAATAGATGTAAAATTGCCTTGTAAAATGTTGTAATTTTGTAGTCAATCTAGGCCATTCATTAGGCGAAGATCTAACGGTAGAAGTTATGTTTAATTTAGGGTTTTCCCCCTAGAAGGCAACCCCACGGTATATAAGAGGGAATTGTATTACATCTATGTAGATCTGTATTCTGAGTGAGGAAGAGAGAGTTGATTGAGAGGGAAGAGGGAATTACAGCGGATCTACTGTAGGTTGTATCTTTTTAGTTTGTTGGATAATATAAAAAGGAAGGACTGGCTGTTTCTCTGTGGACTCCAAACTAGGTGAACCACGTATATCTATGTCTCGCTTGTTTTATGTGTTTTCTGTGTCTATATTTCTGCAATATTTTATGTGTTCCATTGCTTTGTAATATATAATTTTCTAACAACTGGTATTGGAGCCGAAGGTCTATTTTGCTAACAAACTAGTAGGAGAGAAGGGTTCCTGGTTCTAGTGGGAGCAATGGCAGAAAATGGTAGGTTTAGGGTTGAAAAATTTAATAGCTAAAACTACTAGCCGTGGAAGATGCAAATGGAAGATTATTTGTACCAGATATATCTATACCAACCATTGAGCGGAAAGACAAAGAAGCCGACGAGTATGACAGAGACAGAAAAGCACTTGGAATAATACGGTTGTGCCTAGTGGCATCGGTAGCATTTAACATTTCAATGGAAATGACAACAGAGAGTTTAATGTCGACATTGGCCAAACTATATGAAAAACCCTCAGCCTAAAATAACATATTTCTAATGAAGCATTTATTTAATATGAAGATATCAGAAGGTGGATCTGTTGTTGATCATTTAAATGAATTTAATATAATTACTAGTCAGTTAAGTTCTGTAGGGGTAACTTTTGATGATGAAGTTAGGGCTTTATTATTTTTGTTCTCATTGCTAGAAAGTTGGAATGGTTTAGTTATGGCCATTAGTAACTTTGTCTCTGGATCTAGTACTTTAAAGTTTGATGATGTTGTTGGTGCAATCCTTAGCGAGGAAATACAATGGAAAAGCTCTGGTAAGACATCAGGTAATGCTTTGACTGTAGAGACTAGGGAAAGAAAAATGGAAAGAGGAAAGAGACCTGGATATCATAGTAAGTCAAGAAAAGGCATATCCAAGTCCAGATCGGGGATAGTGTGCTGGAAATGTGGGAAGAAAGGACACTTGAAGAAAGATTGCAAGTCTTAGAAGGGAAAAGAAGGAGACATGCAACAAGAAACTAATCATGAAGCAAATGTAACATGTGATGTGTTGCAAGATGCTTTGATTATTTCTTTAGAAAATAATATCGATACCTGGGTGGTAGATCAGGGGCCTCATTCCATGCCACACCTAATAGGAAACATTTTCATGATTATGTTCAAGGAGATTTTGGACATGTTCGATTGGGTGATGATAAACCATGTAAAATCATTGGAATGGGTATAGTTTTCATAAAATAGCAAAATGGAAATCAGTGGCTATTGAAGCACGTAAGTCATGTTCTAGATATAAATAAAATATGATTTCAACAGGGTAGTTGGGAGGTGAAGGTTGCGTAACTTCTTTCACAGATAAAACCTAGAAGGTCACTAAAGGATCCCTAGTAATAGCGAAAGGAGGAAAGATTGGTATGTTGTATTTATGCAATGGTATTTCTAATTCTGTTAATGCTTTAACCTCTACCAGAGAAGATATGTCATTATGGCATCATTAGATCGGGCACATGAGTGAGAAGGGGATGCAGATTATTCACTCAAGAAATTTGTTTCCATGTTTGAAGCATGTTGATTTAAAATTTTGCGAGAATTGTGTTTATGGAAAACAGAAGAGAGTTAGATTCCTCAGAGTTGGCAAAGAAAAGAAGATCAAAAAATTGGAGCTTGTGCATACAGATGTATGGGGACCTGATCAGGTATCATCTCTTGGTGGCTCTCATTATTATGTTACTTTTATTGATGATGCGACTAGGAAAACCTGGATTTATTGTATTCGAAATAAATCCGATGTATTTGATACTTTCAAGAAATGGAAATCTTTGGTTGAAAATGAGACAGGATAAAGGTTGAAGTGTCTCAAATTAGACAATGGAGGTGAATATTGCAGCAAAGATTTTGATAGGTATTTTTTAGAGAATGGAATTCATAGAGAGAATACAGTTCCAATAACACCACAAGAAAATGGCATGTCAGAAAGGATGAATAGGACAATCATGGAGTGTGCAAGGTGCATGAGATTGCATGCAGGATTGCCTTTACAATTTTTGGGCAGATGCTGTAGACACTGTTATTTATCTAATAAACAGAGGGCCTTCAAGTTCCTTGGATGGTGGTATTCCAGAGGAGGCATGGACAGGTAAAAAGGTACACTACTCCTTTTTAAACAATTTTGGTTGTGAAGCCTCTGTCGACATTAATAAAAAAAATAGAACAAAGCTTGAGGTAGAATAAAAGAAATGTACCTTTATTGAATATGGTGTTAATGATTTTGGTTATCACTTTTATGATTATGAAAATAAAAAATCATTAGGAGCAAAGGTGTCATATTCAATGAAAAGGTTTTGTATAAGGATCAGCTGCAGGAAAAGGAAAATAGAGAATACACAGTGGTTGACAAGATCACAAAAAAATGATGGTGCCTGAAAATCATAATGATGAAAAGTAAGAACAACAACCACAACAAAAACAAGCACCTCAAACAACTGAAAGTGGTGTTAGAAGATCTACCAGGCTAAGTAGACCCCCTAAACGATACTCTCTTTCATTATTGTTGACTGATTCTGGCGAACCAAAATGTTATGAAGAAGCAGTGCATGTATAAACTAGGAAGAAGTGGGAGCAAGCCATGAAAGAAGGGATGGACTCCTTACCACATAACTAGACTTGGGACTTAGTCAGGTTGCCTGCAGGTAAAACAACATTGCAGAATAAATGGATTTACAAGTTGAAGGAAGAAGATGGAGGTAGAAAAAGGTATAAAGCTAGACTTGTGGTGAAAGGGTTTGCACAGAAAAATGGTATAGACTTTTATTAGATATTTTCTCCTGTTGTTAAAATGACTTCAATCAAAACTATTTTAAGTCTAGTAGCAGCTGAAGATTTGCATCTTGAGCAATTAGATGTAAATATCGCTTTTCTCCATCTGGATTTGGAGGAAGAGATATATATGAAGCAGCCACAAGGATATGAGGTAAAAGGGAAGGAGAAACTAGTGTGCAGGTTGAAGAAGAGCTTGTATGGATTAAAACAGGATCCAAGGTAGTGGTATCTAAAATTTGACAGGTTTATGTCTGAACAAGGTTATACTAGATGTCACTCTGACCGTTGTGTTTATCTCAAAAGGCAAAATGATGGCAACTATATTATATTGTTATTGTATGTATATGACATGCATGTTGCAGGTTCTAACATGCAGGAAATAAATGCGCTGAAAAGAAAACTGGCAAACTCATTTGCAATGAAGGATTTGGGTGCTGCAAAACAAATCCTTGGTATGAGTATAACTAGAGACAGGAAGAATAAAAAATTAACATTGTCTCAAAGTGAGTACATAGAAAAGGTGTTTAGAAGGTTTAATATGTAGAATGAAAAACCAATTAGTATACCTTTCTCTATCTATTTAAAATTAAGTAAGGAGGAGTGTCCCAAGACTCAGGAAGAAATGGCTCATATGTCTAAAGTTCCATATCCATCAGTATTTGGAAGCTTAATGTATGCAATGTTTTGAACAAGGCCTGATATTGCATATGCAGTGTGAATTGTAAGTAGGTACATGAACAATCCAGGAAAAGAACATTGCATGGCGGTGAAGTGGATTCTTAGGTATTTGAGAGGTACCACAAATCAAGCATTATGCTTTGGTGGTTCAAACATTTCTCTATAGGGATATCTTGATGCAGATATTGCAGGTGATAGAGCTAACAAGAGAAGCACAACAGGGTATTTGTTTACTATAGGTGGAACAACTGTCAGTTGGGTCTCAAAACAACAAAGTGTTGTTTCACTCTTAACAATAGAAGCAGAGTATGTTGTTGCTACAGAGGCTAGTAAAGAAATGATTTGGTTACAAAGGTTTCTGGATGAATTGGGTAAGAAGTAGGAGTTGGGCAGGTTATACAGTGATAGCCAGAGTGCCATACATCTTGCAAAGAACTCTGCATTTCATTCCAAGACTAAGCATATATAGCTCAAATACCATTTCATATAGTCAACGTTGGAAGATGGACAGTTGAAGCTAGAAAAGATACACATTAGCCAAAATCCTGCAGATATGTTAACAAAAGTTGTAACCAAGGAGAAATTGAGAATTTTCTCTATTTCAATTGGTCTTCAAGTATGATGAAGGAGATGAGAAACAACCAGGTCCAAATTGGAGTCATTGTCTAGCAAATAAAGTAGTGGTGGAGTTACTATAATTAGTCTCCAAGTGGGATATTGCTGCGTGTGGAGCCCGATTATCTTCTGTATTCAAAGATACCCTCCGCATTGGACCCCAGTTTGAAATGGGGTGGCAATGCCACCCATAAAATATTCACTAGGGGGGGGTCCATGAGGGGGCAGCTACGACCTTTTGGGAGCCCCCCCTAGCATGGAGATCAGGGGAAGCACCCCCAAAGATAAGAATAGATGTAAAATTTCCTTGTAAAATGTTGTAATTTCATAGTTAATCTAGGTCGTTCATTAGGTGGAGATTTAACGGTAGAAGTTATGTTTAATTTAGGGTTTTTGCCCTAGAAGGCAACCCCTCGCTATGTATGAGGGAATCGTATTGTGTCTATGTAGATCTGTATTCTGAATGAGGAAGAGAGAGGAGATTGAGAGAAAAGAGGGAATTACAACGGATCTGTTGTAGGTTGTATCTCTTTAGTTTGTTGGATAATATAAAAAGGAAGGACTGGCTGTTTCTCTGTGGACGTAGCCCAAACTAGGTGAACCACGTATATCTGTGTCTCTCTTGTTTTATGTGTTTTCTATGTCTATATTTCTGCAATATTTTATGTGTTCCATTGCTCTGTAATATATAATTTTCTAACAACTGGTATCGAAGCCGAAGGTCTATTTGGCTGATAAACTCGTAGTAGAGAAGGGTTCCTATTTCAAGTGGGAGCATTGGCGGAAGATGTTAGGTTTAGGGTTGAAAAATTTAACGGCCAAAACTACCAGTTGTGGAAGATGTAGATGGAAGATTATTTGTACTAGAGAAATCTGTACCAACCATTGAGAGGAAAGACAAAGAAGCTGACGAGTATGACAGAGACATAAAAGCACTTGGAACAATACGACTATGCCTAGTGGCATCGGTAGCATTTAATATTTCAAAGGAAATGACAACAGAGTGTTTAATGTTGACATTGGCCAAACTATATGAAAATCCCTCAGCCCCAAATAAGTTATTTCTTATGAAGCATTTATTTAATATGAAGATGAGAGAAGGTGGATCTGTTGATGATCATTTAAATGAATTTAATACAGTTACCAGTCCGTTAAGTTCTGTAGGGGTAACTTTTGATGATGAAGTTAGGGCTCTATTATTTCTGTGCTCATTTCCAAAAAGTTGGAATGGTTTAGATATGGCCATTAGTAAATTTGTCTTTGGATCTAGTACTTTAAAGTTTGATGATGTTGTCGATGCAATCCTTAGCGAGGAAATGCGATGGAAAAGCTTTGGTGAAACATCAGGTAATGCTTTTACTACAGAGACTAGGGGAAGAAAAATGGAAAGAGGAAAGAGCCCTAGATATCGTAGTTAGCCAAGAGAAGGCAAATACAAGTCCACATCAGGGATAGTGTGCTAGAAATGTGGGAAGAAAGGAAACCTAAAGAAATATTGCAAGTCTCGGAAGGGAAAAGAAGGCGACACGCAACAAGAAACTAATCATGAAGCGAATGTAATAGGTGATGTGTTGCAAGATTCTTTGATTCTTTCTTTAGAAAATATTATTGATGCCTCGGTGGTAGATTCATGGGCCTCATTCCATGCCACACCTGATAGGAAACGTTTTCGTGATTATGTTCAAGGAGATTTTGGACATGTTTGATTGGGTGATGATAAACCCTATAAAATCATTGGAATGGGTATAGTTTTCATAAAACAACAAAATGGAAATCAATGGATATTGAAGGAGGTAAGGCATGGTCCAGATCTGAAGAAAAATCCGATTTCAATAGGGCAGTTGAGAGGTGAAGGTTGTGTAACTACTTTCACAGATAAAACTTGGAAGGTCACTAAAGGATCCCTGGTAATAGCGAAAGGAGGAAAGGTTGGTATGTTGTATTTATGCAATGGTATTTCTAATTATGCTAATGCTTTAACCTCTACAGGAGAAGATACGTCATTTTGGCATCATAGGCTTGGGCACATGAGTGAGAAGGGGATGTAGATTCTTCACTCAATAAATTTGTTGCCAGGTTTGAAGCATGTTGATTTAAAATTCCGTGAGAATTGTGTTTATGGAAAACAGAAGAGAGTTAGATTCCTCACTGTTGGGTAAGAAGAGGAGATTGAAAAATTAGAGCTTGTGCACACAGATGTATGGGGATCTACTCAGATATCATCTCTTGGTGGCTCTCATTATTATGTTACTTTTATTGATGATGCAACCAAAAAAACCTGGATTTATTATATTCGAAATAAATTTGATGTATTTGATACTTTCAAGAAATGGAAAGCTTTGGTTGAAAATGAGATAGGGAAAAGGTTGAAGTGTCTTAGATCAGACAATGGAGGTCAATATTATAGCAAAGAGTTTGATAGGTACTGTTTAGAGAATGGAATTCATAGAGAGAAGATATTTCTAGGAACACCACAAGAAAATAGCGTGTCAAAAAGGATGAACAGGATAATCATGGAGCGTGTAAGATGCATGAGATTGCATGTAGGATTGCTTTTACAATTTTTGGGCAGATGCTATAGATAATACTATTTATCTAATAAACAGAGGGCCTTCAAGTTCCTTGTATGGTGGTATTCCAGAGGAGGCATGGATAGGTAAAAAGGTAAACTACTCCCTTTTAAATACTTTTGGTTGTGAAGCCTTTGTCCACATTAATAAAGAAAATAGAACAAAGCTTGAGGCAAAATCAAAGAAATGTACCTTTATTGGATATGGTGTTAATGATTTTGGTTAT
>APFE031452813.1:0-15713 GCA_000404065.3 Pinus taeda
CCATGTTAATTCTTGCACATTTTATTAAAATCCTTTATCTCTTTGAATTCACAATGCAGAAAAGGTTACAAATATTACAGAAAAGCCACTAAATTATTTGTCAAAAGCATACCTTTCAAGTGCTCCACATCTGTAATATTCCTTCCTGATTTCTAGAGATTTCTACCGTTTTTTTTTAATTCATGCCTATCAGGCTCTACAGGAAGCACAGTTTCGTTCTACAGGAAGTCTTCTACAGGAAATGTAGAAAACAACCATGTAGAAAGAAAACCTGGGATATGCGGCGAATTTCAAGCTCCAAATGAGGTAGGATCGGGGAAACTTTGTTGTGCATGATTTTTTGGTGCAAAATGGTGAATTGAACACGGAATTAAATTTAAAAAATTAGAGGAAAAGTATGCATGCACATTGAAAAAAGGTGAAAATTCTACTTGCATATTTTCTGAGTTCTACACAGTTCTTTTTTCCCTCTGCATTTGAATTTTGGCTTCTTCTTTCTCACCTTCTTCTGAAAAGAGAGATGCAACCATAGGAACTAAGCCTGTGTGAAAGAATGAATTTGCAAGACTGTCCAGTTTCTAGAAGAAAAAAACTATGTTATTTGTTCTCTGATCTGTCAAAAAAATTGATTTCATTTAAAAAACTAAGAAAATTCCGGTTGGAAAGGTTTGAAGAGAGAAAAAATTGGAAGTTGTTGTTGTGAAAAACATGAAAATTCTAGGAGAAATAACAAGTTTACAATAGGGGCAATGAGCTATCTTTTTAGAAGAAAACATGGGTTTTTTGCAAAATTTATGGCTTTAGGAGAAGAAGAAAACAAAAAGTTTTATTTGTTGCATGTTTATGCAAAAGAAGCGATGCAATTCTAGGGAACAATCAAGCCTGAAGAATGTGAAAAAAACCAATGATGAGGGAGCACAAATCATTCAAGCAGAGGGAAAAACAAAGAAAGAACAGAAAAGAAAAAGACTAGAGCAGAGAAGGCAGAAGCTAAACAAGATGAGAAGAAAGCCAAAACAGAGCATGAGGAAGCAAGCTAACAGAGGCAGAGAAGACAAAAGAAGAGGGAAAAAAAGGAGGAAGAGCCACATCCAGCCAAGCAGACCAAAACAGTTGAAACAATTTCTATAGGAAGCATAAAACAGTTTCTAGAGGAAGCCAGAAAACAGTCAGCATAGGACTTTCTACAGGAAGTCTAGAAACAGGGCAATAAAAGGAGAAATCGCGTGAGATTTTAGCTAGGTAGGCAGCAGCTATGCTAGCTACCCTTAGCACATCTCCAAAGAAAAAAGGCAGTGAAAGAGGGAGTCTTCCATGTATTTTAAGGCAAGGAGGAGCATGTGGATAAAAACAGGTAGACCCAGACCACAATCAAAAGAGCCAATTACAATTGTAGACACCCCGGCTACACAAAAGGAAATGTCTCCCTCAAAGGAATCCATCACCTATGAACGGGGAAGCTCGAAGACATCCACCTGGAGAGAAAGAATGAAAATGTTGGACACAACAACCTCTCTACAGGGTCCTGAGACTATTCTACAGGAAAGTCGGGCTAAGCTAAGAGAGACCGAGAAATTGGAGGAAAAGGTGGCCAAACAATCACAGAAAGAAGGAAAGACAAGGAAACATTTGATGAACAATAGAGAGAGGGCAAGCTACAGGCTAAGGCTAAGGCTTTAACAAAACTGCTACAAGAAAAGGAGCACAGGCAGTGAGAAGAAGTAGAGAGGAAAGCATGGTTTCATGACCAAGAGGAGGACATCACTTCAGAAGCTTGGCATGACAGAGAGGCCACCAGGGCCATCAAAGATGAAGAAATAGATTGGTCTCTCAGAGGATGAGCAACACTTTCAGTAGGGGGGTGATGATGAGCCCTAAAAATGGATAATTATATAGGCTCATTTAGCCTCCTAATTCGACTTAATCCACCATTCTCACTATTTTATTGCATGTTTTTATTATATTTATGCTAATAGAGTGAATTGGGTTAGTCATTATGCCAACAAGTCTAATGTGTTCTTTATGCAGTCTTTTTGGTCAATTTGAAGACAAAATCAAAGGTTTAAATGAGCACTTGGCAGCCAAATTCGTGGAGAGGATTTTTAGGAAGGTGTCCCCTTCATTTATGGGCCCTTACCTTGAATTATCCACCATCATCTTGGAGTTCAAGGGCCACCAAATCGATTATCACAAGGGTAACCAAGCAAGTCAAGTAGGACTGCTGTTAACTGCAAGTTTTGGGCAGCCGAGTCCCTAAAGCTTAGGAGGACTGTTGGGGTCCTCAATTTGTATAAATAAGAGGGCTTAGGGCCTCATTTTGGTTAGCCAATAGTTAGTCACTTTTTGGGCAAAAGTTAGCTATTTTGTAGTTCGATTTTAGTCATTTTTTAGGCAGTCGTTTAGCTCTGCATTTCAGCACATTTTCAAGTTTTCCTTGTGGACAGTTTTTGATGTAACTATTATTTCTTGAGCAATAAAGATGAATCCAACTTTGCACCAGATATATTCTCTTTTAGGAGGTTGTATCTCTTGGCGTTGGGCCCATCTCAAGTGCCCAGTACCTCCTTTGGTTACTTTTATGTGTCTTTGCCGCATTCCTAGAATAAAATCTGTTATTTAGATTAAAATATTGCTTTATTACTTAGGTCATTTTTTATGATTAAAATAGCTTTTCATGTTCAGATTCACTTGATAGGTTAATCACACAGAAGATATTCAGAAAAATTCTACCAAGCACCTTGGATCTCACCTCCCCCTCAGTGGAATCATGATGTGGGACCAAGGTGACTTTGTTGCTAACAAAAACACTTTCTTTGCTTCACCATGCAAGTATTAGTGTTGGATTCTTAGATGTCAAACTTGATCTCAGTTTTGATGGCATGCTTAGGTTTATGATTGCTTAGTTTCATATTTATTTCATCTGATCTCATTTCAAATAAACTTTTGTTCCATTTCTTTGCTGTTATCTAGGTTAGAATAGGCTAACGTAGATAGGTCTTTGATTTTCCAAGTCCTTGTTTGTGTCGTTTGAAAAGTAACTTGCAGAGCACCTATCATACTTCTCGATCTACCCATACTCCATCCAACCTACCTGCTTCATCCTCCATTTCAGATCCTTGCCTTACCTTTGCCACGTCCCCTCACGTTGACCTACTTTCCATATTATTGTGTAGCATTGCCTTATCTCTCCTTGAACAAATCCAACCGTCCTTATCATTCTTCAGCTCCATCCTCCAAGTCTTAAACTCCCCTACACTCCTATTTCACCTCCATACTCATTCCTCCACCTTTTTCCCTCCATCCATGCTCCAAAATCCCATTTCTGAACATCGTGTATAAAATCATAGAACATCCTGTAGAAATTCCAGAACATCCTGTAGAACCCCTACAGACTTCCAGTAGAAGCTCAGGAATGAGGTTTCTTGATAGCCAAACTCTGTGAAACTCTCTGGAAAGGTGTTAGCGACCCTTTATGCCCTCTCTGAACCTTCCCAACCTCTTCCAAGAATTTTCGCTCGCTGATCCACCTCTGCATGGTAAAAAAAAGTGAAAGTACATGCATGATAATTCTGACAACTTATTCAAAAATACAAAAAGATGTTTTATTTAGATAGTGATAACTTAGACACATGCATTTTACCTTCCTAGAGGTAATGGAATCTCTTTCAATAGCTTGCATCCTCTTTTTCGCATCAATAGGACTAGATGGTAAAATTAGGGTTTGTTAGGGTTTGCATTTCCTTTCAGCTTTTCAGTTTCTTTCTGCAAGTAGATTAACTTCTTTTGAGTTAGCTTTCATCCATCAGTTAAAAAGCTTCTTCTCAGAGCTCATCGAAGTTTGCTTGAACCCCTAGTGGACTTGTGCCAGCTGACCAAGTGATAGCTGCGACAAGAGCTAGTACTTGTGCATACAACATCGTCGCTTCCAAGTTTGTTACGACCTACTGGGTTGATAAAATTAAAGAAGGGAGTCCTAGGAGTTGCAGTATTATTGCTGCACTACTGGGACCCACCAGTAAGACTCTACTATCTACCTCTTTATTACTAGCAAACAGAATCTTATCTGCCATAGGAAATAAGCTAGGAAGTTTTGTCAGAGCCTTTGAAGCCACTAGAAGGGGGAAGTATACTTCCTTTGCTAGAATATGCGTGGAGATGGATCTCTCTGGAGCTCTATCGGATGAGACAATCTTGGAAGTATTTGATGAATAATGGGTGCAAATAGTGGATTATGAATATATTCCATTCAGATGTCACAAATGACATGAGCATGGGCACCTATTCAGAGACTACCCTCTCAATAAAATAGAGAATAAGAGTAAAGCTAATACAATGAAAGATTTTGAAAGCTTTCACAAAGTGGAAAATAAAGGAAAAGGAAGCAAAAGGGGGCCAAAGACACAAAAATCAGAAGGGCAACAAGCCAGTCAGAACATGTTCCAAGTTATCGAAGAAGAAGAAGGGATAACAAATGTAGATCAGGCTAAGGGAGGAGGTCTAGTGGAGGAGGGGAAAGAAGAACATAGGGAACAAACACAAGATAATAATAAACAGAAAGAAACTATAATGAGTGATGCAGAGGAGGATATGGATCATGAAATGACACAAAGTGAGATGGAAATGGAGTACCAAGAACTACAGGAGATTCTTGAGAAAGAGAACCTTGATCTAGAAGGTTTCCTCAATCAAGGAACCAGGGAAGGGGTAGAATTGTTACCTCTAGAAGAGTTCAAAAGTTGTTTATATCAAAAACCCAAACCAAAGGTTTGGAGAGGCAAAGAAACAATGAAAAGCAGGGTAGCAAAGGTGTGAAATTGATGAAAACCACACCAGGATTAGCACCCAAAAACCCAGGAAAGACAAGAGGCAAGAAAAAGCAGAACAAACTATTTATGGAATGTGGAAAGCTAATGATAGACCCAGGTAAGATGAAAGACCTAACGAGCTATTCCTTTAGAAATATTTAATAATGATGTTCACTTCATGGAATATTGGGGGTCTAGGCAGTAAAAGAAAACAAATACTAATTAGTAATAGAATGAAACAAGGAGCACCATATGTGATCTTCATCTAGGAAACTAAATGTTCCATTCAAAAAATAAAAGAGATTCATAGCAAATGGCTCAATAGATTTGAGTTTCTGGAAGTCAAAGAAGAGATTACAATAGGAGGCATACTCACTCTTTGGAATCCCAAATAAATTGGCATTTTAGATGATGAGGCAACTAGGGAATATTTATCAGTGGTCATGTAGCCCGTGGGAGATAAGGAAACCTACCTGGTCACAAATGTGTATGGCCCCCAAAGAGTGGATGGAAAACTCAAGTTTCTAGATTCTCTCGAGGATCTCAGAGACAAACATTCAGGCATATCATGGATCTTGGGGGGTGATTTCAACATGATCAAATCACTTTCAGAGAAAAAAGAGGGAACTAGATTTCTAAGTAAAGACTCTATGACATTTCAAACTTTTATAGATAATATGAAGCTAGTGGACATTATAACGAGTAATGGCATCTTTACTTGGAACAATAAAAGAGGAGGGGAGTCTCAGGTGGTCACAAAATTAGAAATATTCATAATCTCATAGGACCTTATGCTCAGTGACAAGGAAATAGTAGCAAGAGTTCTCCCCTTTGGATGCTCAGATCACCGGCCGGTTCAACTGGAGGCCAGACCTTTTCGATTTGAGAATATCTAGCTTTCCCACCCAGATTTCATCAACAGCATTACCAAATGGTGGTTAGAAGATTTCAACATTCATGGCATAAGAATGTTCCTTCTTCGGAAAATACTAAAGCACATCAAGCTCAGGCTCAAAGATTGGAACAAGATTGAATATGGAAATATATTTGAGAAAAAAAAAGTTGTTGAAGGTAAAATGCAAGAACTCAACCAAGCCCTCATCATGGATGGCTTTGATGAAGTTTGAAGTGATTGAGCTACCAAATATCATCAAGACTAGGAGAATTTATGTAAACAAGAGGAAATATTTTGGAGACAAAAATCTAGAGTTCAATGGCTAAAAGAAGGGGGACGTAATACTAGATTCTTCCACAGATCCACTATGGAAAACAGAGCTCATAACAAAATTCCTTTGATCAAGGATGAGGGAGGTAATATTCACAATTCTCATGAAGAAATAGAAGCAATAATAGTTCAGCACTTTCGAGGTACAGCTAAGGAAAGCTATTATGATAGAGAAAACTCCAACAGGGACTTCACTAGACTTATACCTAGGCTAGTGTCTAAAGAGGACAATTTCAACCTTAAAAAGCGAGTGACTGAAGAGGAGGTTAGTGAACTCCTCAAAGAAATGGAGAATGCTAAAGCACCAGGCCTAGATGGTTTCAATGTAGATTTCTTTAAGGCTTGATAGAACATTGTCAAATAGGATATATTGAATGTAGTAGAATATTCCAAGATGAATAGAACTATTTTGAAGTCGTTGAATACCTCCTTCATCGCCCTGATACCTAAACAAGAGTCAATCCATACTTGTGACACGTTTAGACTAATAGCTTTGTGCAATGTGGTTTACAAGATAATATAAAAATTGGTGGCCAATAGACTCAAACCTCTCCTTCCTACCGTGGTTTCTGTAGAACAATCTGGGCATGTGGAAGGAATGAAAATTCTCAATAACATCATTCAAGCACATGCACTAGTGAACTCTCTCAGTAGAAAGAGGAAGGATGGAATGATCATGCAATTGGATATAGACAAAGCCTATGATAAGCCGAATTGGATCTATATCAAGAAAGTTCTTATTAATTTTGGGTTTGATCACAACTGGGTGAGATGGGTCTTGGCCCTGGTTACTTCCTCCAACTTTTCAATTTTGGTCAATTGTTCTCCCTCAGAGACTTTTATTCCTTCTAGAGGCCTCAGACAGGGTGACCCACTTTCTCCCTTTCCCTTCATCCTCATGATGGAAGGACTGGGACGGTCTATCAAGCATTCAAAATAAGTTGGTAAGATCGAAGGTCTCCAACTTTCTGATAGAGGATAGGCTTTGACCCATCAACAGCTCGTTGATGATACCATGCTCCAAGGAATCCCCATAGTCAAATAAACCCTTGAATATAAACAAATCCTAAATGACTTTTCCATGGCTTCAGGTATGGAAGTTAATCTCTCCAAATCTAATATTTGTTTCTTCAATACTAACATTGCTATTCAGAGGAACGCCTCTATAATTATGGCCTTTCAAAGGTAAGCTATCCCATGAAAATATTTGGGAGTTCATCTAACTTCTAAGCCATTACACAAGAGCATCTCGCAGCTGGTGATTAATAAATAGCAAGATAAAAATCAGAAAATGGACTATGAGATCCTTAAACTTGGCTGGTAGGTTGGTGCTTAGAAAGGTTGTTGTTTGATCAATCCCAATCTTCATGCTATTAGTTCTCCCAGCTCCTAAACGAGCCTTGCAGCTATTCAGAACCATTCAAAGAGACTTTCTCTAGGGCAAGGGGGATGAAAGGAAGAAATGGGCCTTGGTAGCCTGGGAAAAAATCTGCAAACCTAAAAACCATTGGGGTCTTGGATTAGATTATCCTAACATTCTAAGCAACGTTTTAGGGGCTAAATTATGGTGGCACTAGGTAAACAATTTAATTAGGGTGGATGAGATCTAATGACTGAGGATCATATCACACCAGTCTATCTCACTAAACAATAGCGTGCGATGAGGGAGATATTCCATTCAACCCCACTACCACATGCGACTCACTGAATGCTCCCAAAATGGAAAAACCACTTCCCGCTTGCAAGGCTTGCGATCACCAAAAAATTTCCCTCGCCATGGTATTATGACCAAAGAAGAAAAACCCATGTTATCAAGGCCTCTAAGGGTTCCCGATTTCTGACCTCTCGCCACATCTATTCTACCTAAACCACTGTGAGATGAAGCTTCTGCCATCTTTCCTGTTATCCAAAGAACTCGAACTCTTGGGCTACTACCACTAGGAGCCTCAATGAAAGTGTTGACCTGGGTTGCGAAGGCTATCCATTGCTTTCAACCCACTAGAGATCTGATTGTGAACAAACTGCTCGTCATAAAGCTACTAAATCATTTGAACTCCCCTCCATAGCTCTATTCTGAAACACCATCCTATCTTCATCTGCTTGGTCGTGACACTTTGCCTTTCATCTGTTCTGAGGTAGCTCTTTCCATTTCATCACAACCCTATTTTTGGTGCAGCTCACTCCTTGATTGGCCGGAAGATCCGCTAATTTATTGGTCGTTCTTCGCACATTTTTAAAACTGATTGTTCAAAGGCACTGTAGGTGACTATGAATCTGTTGAAAGACCTATATCAACCTCCAGTTTCTTGAGGATTTTCTGGCTCCGTACCCGAGCTGATTCTCTTGACCGAGTTAGTGATTAACTCACAATCAACTTCAACAATCACATTATGGCGATTGTCCCGAATTAGGAAATCTAAACATTGCTCCATAGCCATTAATTTTTCCATATTATTGGTGGCTCTTGCTAAATTGTAATAGAAGATGAAAATAATACTTCCTTTTTTATCCCTTAAAACCCCTCCATGACCAGTCGTGCCCGGGTTGCCTTTTGAGGCACCATCGATGTTGAATTTCAAAAAACCCTTAGGGGGAGGATGCCAAAAATATGGCTTAGAATCCAATTTTAAAACCTTCCTATCCAGGCCCTGAGGAGTAAGTCCTTGTAACGTTAGCTGATTAAGAATCCTCAATTCTGTTACAGAAGGTGGATTCTTAGGGATATTTCGGGCAATAGTGTCCACCATTTCCTTAAGTTGTTTTAAGATTTGTTCAAAAAGGTAAAGGGACAGTTTCTTTTCATTCTTGAAGATTATATTGTTCCTTTCTTTCCAAACATTCAAAATAATGAAGCTTGGCATAAGATCCCAAGCTAAGCCAAGAACTTCATAATCTAAAAAGTTTCTTCTCTACTTGTTTGGGGTGTTGATAATACTCCCTTTGTCCCTATCATACTATTGGAAAATGGTGGCAAAATAATCCCACACCGTGGAGGTAAAAATGCAATTATTGAGAAGGTGCTACATTGTTTCCTCTTGTGCTTCACAAAGCTGGCATCTAGAAGGACCTAGGACACCCCTCTTCCGAATGTTATCCCATGTCAAAATTTTCCTATGCTGAACTAGCCACATGAAGAATTTAATTTTCATCCAACCTTGATGCCTCCATAGTCTCTGCCAAACTCTAACTGGAGCATGGGAATCCAATCCAAGTAGAATGTGTTTTGCTTCCTTAAGATTAAACATACCCTCATTGTTGTTACCCCATCTCAGCTGGTCATGCCACCTAGCACTAAGATTTTCCTTTGATCTAACTCTTTCATTAGTATCTCAGCTTTAGCTTTCAGGGGGTTGTCATCCCTGAATTTAAAGTTCCTCTAGGTTCTCCATTTTCCTATATTGTTGGTTTGATCCCAAAAATACTTTACCTTGGATAGCCCTTTAGTATTTGCCTCAACCTTGAGGTCCTTCAATTCCTCTTTTAACAGAATAGGTTCTTGTTTCCATCTCTCCTCCCAAAATAAAGCTAAGTCTCCCTCTCTAATTTCCCAGAAGCTGTTTTCTTGGACTAAGCCTTTGTTTTCCCAGGCCTTATTCCAAACGTGCGATCCCTTAATATTCCCATCCATCCTTATGTGATCATTATTTTTCCATGAGTTGGCATCTTTTTCTTTCCAAATTATAGCCCACTGAGCCTCTCGTTCTTTTACCTAGTGCCACCACAATTTATCCCCTAAAACGTTGCTTAGAATGTTAGGATAATCTAATCCAAGACCCCAATGGTTTTTAGGTTTGCAGATTTTTTCCCAGGCTACCAAGGCCCATTTCTTCCTTTCATCCCCCTTGCCCTAGAGAAAGTCTCTTTGAATGGTTCTGAATAGCTGTAAGGCTCGTTTAGGAGCTGGGAGAACTAATAGCATGAAGATTGGGATTGATCAAACAACAACCTTTCTAAGCACCAACCTACTAGCCAAGTTTAAGGATCTCATAGTCCATTTTATGATTTTTATCTTGCTGTTTATTAATCACCAGCTGCGAGATGCTCTTGTGTAATGGCTTAGAAGTTAGATGAACTCCCAAATATTTTCATGGGATAGTTTACCTTTGAAAGGCCATAATTATAGAGGCGTTCCTCTGAATAGCAATGTTAGTATTGAAGAAACAAATCTTAGATTTGGAGAGATTAACTTCCATACCTGAAGCCATGGAAAAGTCATTTAGGATTTGTTTATATTCAAGGGTTTATTTGACTATGGGGATTCCTTGGAGCATGGTATCATCAACGAGCTGTTGATGGGTCAAAGCCTATCCTCTATCAGAAAGTTGGATACCTTCGATCTTACCAACTTATTTTGAATGCTTGATAGACCGACCCAGTCCTTCCATCATGAGGATGAAGGGAAAGGGAGAAAGTGGGTCACCCTGTTTGAGGCCTCTAGAAGGAATAAAAGTCTCTGAGGGAGAACAATTGACCAAAATTGAAAAGTTGGAGGAAGTAACCAGGGCCAAGACCCATCTCACCCAGTTGTGATCAAACCCAAAATTAATAAGAACTTTCTTGATATAGATCCAATTCGGCTTATCATAGGCTTTGTCTATATCCAATTGCATGATCATTCCATCCTTCCTCTTTCTACTGAGAGAGTTCACTAGTGCATGTGCTTGAATGATGTTATTGAGAATTTTCATTCCTTCCACATGCCCATATTGTTCTACAGAAACCACGGTAGGAAGGAGAGGTTTGAGTCTATTGGCCACCACTTTTTATATTATCTTGTAAACCACATTGCACAAAGCTATTAGTTTAAACGTGTCACAAGTATTGGTTGACTCTTGTTTAGGTATTAGGGTGATGAAGGAGGTATTCAACGACTTCAAAATAGTTCTATTCATCTTGGAATATTCTACTCCATTCAATATATCCTATTTGACAATGTTCTATCAAGCCTTAAAGAAATCTACATTGAAACCATCCAGGCCTGGTGCTTTAGCATTCTCCATTTCTTTGAGGAGTTCACTAACATCCTCTTCAGTCAATCGCTTTTTAAGGTTGAAATTGTCCTCTTTAGACACTAGCCTAGGTATAAGTCTAGTGAAGTCCCTGTTGGAGTTTTCTTTATCATAATAGCTTTCCTTAGCTGTACCTCGAAAGTGCTGAACTATTATTGCTTCTATTTCTTCATGAGAATTGTGAATATTACCTCCCTCATCCTTGATCAAAGGAATTTTGTTATGAGCTCTGTTTTCCATAGTGGATCTGTGGAAGAATCTAGTATTACGTCCCCCTTCTTTTAGCCATTGAACTCTAGATTTTTGTCTCCAAAATATTTCCTCTTGTTTACATAAATTCTCCTAGTCTTGATGATATTTGGTAGCTCAATCACTTCAAACTTCATCAAAGCCATCCATGATGAGGGCTTGGTTGAGTTCTTGCATTTTACCTTCAACAACTTTTTTTTTCTCAAATATATTTCCATATTCAATCTTGTTACAATCTTTGAGCCTGAGCTTGATGTGCTTTAGTATTTTCCGAAGAAGGAACATTCTTATGCCATGAATGTTGAAATCTTCTAACCACCATTTGGTAATGCTGTTGATGAAATCTGGGTGGGAAAGCTAGATATTCTCAAATCGAAAAGGTCTGGCCTCCAGTTGAACCGGCCGGTGATCTGAGCATCCAAAGGGGAGAACTCTTGCTACTATTTCCTTGTCACTGAGCATAAGGTCCTATGAGATTATGAATATTTCTAATTTTGTGACCACCTAAGACTCCCCTCCTCTTTTATTGTTCCAAGTAAAGATGCCATTACTCGTTATAATGTCCACTAGCTTCATATTATCTATAAAAGTTTGAAATGTCATAGAGTCTTTACTTAGAAATCTAGTTCCCTCTTTTTTCTCTGAAAGTGATTTGATCATGTTGAAATCACCCCCAAAGATCCATGATATGCCTGAATGTTTGTCTCTGAGATCCTCAAGAGAACCTAGAAACTTGAGTTTTCCATCCACTCTTTGGGGGCCATACACATTTGTGACCAGGTAGGTTTCCTTATCTCCCACAGGCTACATGACCACTGATAAATATTCCCTAGTTGCCTCATCATCTAAAATGCCAATTTATTTGGGATTCCAAAGAGTGAGTATGCCTCCTATTGTAATCTCTGCTTTGACTTCCAGAAACTCAAATCTATTGAGCCATTTGCTATGAATCTCTTTTATTTTTTGAATGGAACATTTAGTTTCCTAGATGAAGATCACATATGGTGCTCCTTGTTTCATTCTATTACTAATTAGTATTTGTTTTCTTTTACTGCCTAGACCCCCAATATTCCATGAAGTGAACATCATTATTAAATATTTCTAAAGGAATAGCTCGTTAGGTCTTTCATCTTACCTGGGTCTATCATTAGCTTTCCACATTCCATAAATAGTTTGTTCTGCTTTTTCTTGCCTCTTGTCTTTCCTGGGTTTTTGGGTGCTAATCCTGGTGTGGTTTTCATCAATTTCACACCTTTGCTACCCTGCTTTTCATTGTTTCTTTGCCTCTCCAAACCTTTGGTTTGGGTTTTTGATATAAACAACTTTTGAACTCTTCTAGAGGTAACAATTCTACCCCTTCCCTGGTTCCTTGATTGAGGAAACCTTCTAGATCAAGGTTCTCTTTCTCAAGAATCTCCTGTAGTTCTTGGTACTCCATTTCCATCTCACTTTGTGTCATTTCATTATCCATATCCTCCTCTGCATCACTCATTATAGTTTCTTTCTGTTTATTATTATCTTGTGTTTGTTCCCTATGTTCTTCTTTCCCCTCCTCCACTAGACCTCCTCCCTTAGCCTGATCTACATTTGTTATCCCTTCTTCTTCTTCGATAACTTGGAACATGTTCTGACTGGCTTGTTTCCCTTCTGATTTTTGTGTCTTTGGCCCCCTTTTGCTTCCTTTTCCTTTATTTTCCACTTTGTGAAAGCTTTCAAAATCTTTCATTGTATTAGCTTTACTCTTATTCTCTATTTTATTGAGAGGGTAGTCTCTGAATAGGTGCCCATGCTCATGTCATTTGTGACATCTGAATGGAATATATTCATAATCCACTATTTGCACCCATTATTCATCAAATACTTCCAAGATTGTCTCATCCGATAGAGCTCCAGAGAGATCCATCTCCACGCATATTCTAGCAAAGGAAGTATACTTCCCCCTTCTAGTGGCTTCAAAGGCTCTGACAAAACTTCCTAGCTTATTTCCTATGGCAGATAAGATTCTGTTTGCTAGTAATAAAGAGGTAGATAGTAGAGTCTTACTGGTGGGTCCCAGTAGTGCAGCAATAATACTGCAACTCCTAGGACTCCCTTCTTTAATTTTATCAACCCAGTAGGTCGTAACAAACTTGGAAGCGACGATGTTGTATGCACAAGTACTAGCTCTTGTCGCAGCTATCACTTGGTCAGCTGGCACAAGTCCACTAGGGGTTCAAGCAAACTTCGATGAGCTCTGAGAAGAAGCTTTTTAACTGATGGATGAAAGCTAACTCAAAAGAAGTTAATCTACTTGCAGAAAGAAACTGAAAAGCTGAAAGGAAATGCAAACCCTAACAAACCCTAATTTTACCATCTAGTCCTATTGATGCGAAAAAGAGGATGCAAGCTATTGAAAGAGATTCCATTACCTCTAGGAAGGTAAAATGCATGTGTCTAAGTTATCACTATCTAAATAAAACATCTTTTTGTATTTTTGAATAAGTTGTCAGAATTATCATGCATGTACTTTCACTTTTTTTTACCATGCAGAGGTGGATCAGCGAGCGAAAATTCTTGGAAGAGGTTGGGAAGGTTCAGAGAGGGCATAAAGGGTCGCTAACACCTTTCCAGAGAGTTTCACAGAGTTTGGCTATCAAGAAACCTCATTCCTGAGCTTCTACTGGAAGTCTGTAGGGGTTCTACAGGATGTTCTGGAATTTCTACAGGATGTTCTATGATTTTATACACGATGTTCAGAAATGGGATTTTGGAGCATGGATGGAGGGAAAAAGGTGGAGGAATGAGTATGGAGGTGAAATAGGAGTGTAGGGGAGTTTAAGACTTGGAGGATGGAGCTGAAGAATGATAAGGACGGTTGGATTTGTTCAAGGAGAGATAAGGCAATGCTACACAATAATATGGAAAGTAGGTCAACGTGAGGGGACGTGGCAAAGGTAAGGCAAGGATCTGAAATGGAGGATGAAGTAGGTAGGTTGGATGGAGTATGGGTAGATCGAGAAGTATGATAGGTGCTCTGCAAGTTACTTTTCAAACGACACAAACAAGGACTTGGAAAATCAAAGACCTATCTACGTTAGCCTATTCTAACCTAGATAACAACAAAGAAATGGAACAAAAGTTTATTTGAAATGAGATCAGATGAAATAAATATGAAACTAAGCAATCATAAACCTAAGCATGCCATCAAAACTGAGATCAAGTTTGACATCTAAGAATCCAACACTAATACTTGCATGGTGAAGCAAAGAAAGTGTTTTTGTTAGCAACAAAGTCACCTTGGTCCCACATCATGATTCCACTGAGGGGGAGGTGAGATCCAAGGTGCTTGGTAGACTTTTTCTGAATATCTTCCGTGTGATTAACCTATCAAGTGAATCTGAACATGAAAAGCTATTTTAATCATAAAAAATGACCTAAGTAATAAAGCAATATTTTAATCTAAATAACAGATTTTATTCTAGGAATGCGGCAAAGACACATAAAAGTAACCAAAGGAGGTACTGGGCACTTGAGATGGGCCCAACCCCAAGAGATACAACCTCCTAAAAGAGAATATATCTGGTGCAAAGTTGGATTCATCTTTATTGCTCAAGAAATAATAGTTACATCAAAAACTGTCCACAAGGAAAACTTGAAAATGTGCTGAAATGCAGAGCTAAACGACTGCCTAAAAAATGACTAAAATCGAACTACAAACTAGCTAACTTTTGCCCAAAAAGTGACTAACTATTGGCTAACCAAAATGAGGCCCTAAGCCCTCTTATTTATACAAATTGAGGACCCCAACAGTCCTCCTAAGCTTTAGGGACTCGGCTGCCCAAAACTTGCAGTTAACAGCAGTCCTACTTGACTTGCTTGGTTACCCTTGTGATAATCGATTTGGTGGCCCTTGAACTCCAAGATGATGGTGGATAATTCAAGGTAAGGGCCCATAAATGAAGGGGACACCTTCCTAAAAATCCTCTCCACGAATTTGGCTGCCAAGTGCTCATTTAAACCTTTGATTTTGTCTTCAAATTGACCAAAAAGACTGCATAAAGAACACATTAGACTTGTTGGCATAATGACTAACCCAATTCACTCTATTAGCATAAATATAATAAAAACATGCAATAAAATAGTGAGAATGGTGGATTAAGTCGAATTAGGAGGCTAAATGAGCCTATATAATTATCCATTTTTAGGGCTCATCATCACCCCCCTACTGAAAGTGTTGCTCATCCTCTGAGAGACCAATCTATTTCTTCATCTTTGATGGCCCTGGTGGCCTCTCTGTCATGCCAAGCTTCTGAAGTGATGTCCTCCTCTTGGTCATGAAACCATGCTTTCCTCTCTACTTCTTCTCACTGCCTGTGCTCCTTTTCTTGTAGCAGTTTTGTTAAAGCCTTAGCCTTAGCCTGTAGCTTGC
Source organism: Pinus taeda (assembly GCA_000404065.3). NCBI lineage: Eukaryota > Viridiplantae > Streptophyta > Pinopsida > Pinales > Pinaceae > Pinus > Pinus taeda. Next base: position 15,697 of record APFE031452813.1, read on the forward strand.
CCTCTCTCTATTGTTCA
>APFE031452817.1:7116-29311 GCA_000404065.3 Pinus taeda
TGGCCTGTCCGCGTATATCAACCATATTTACTTTGGTAAATATGGTTGTGCTAGTATTATTTTCTACAAATGTAATATAATCACAATACAACTCGATTTTGTTATTTAAAAATTAGAAAAAACCTCACATAAATTTATAAATAATGTTTTAGTGGATAAATGTAGCTCTCCAAACAATATGATTTCAGATTCTCTAGTCCGAAAGTTTATATGATCATTCTAGAAAAATGAGACATATACAATGCATGTCTAAATGTATGTTTTGTTGTAATCCTCTATTCCCTGCATTTTTATTTGCAAATTTTGTGAGTGCCTAATACCCAAGAGCATAATCTCTGTTTATAGAATGTTTGTTCTTTGTAATAATTGAGGAAGACTGGATTTTCAGTTTTTCTCATTTTAAGTCTGATTGATCTAAGCTCTTAAAATGGAGAAACATTGAAGTATGAGCAGGTAAACTCAAATTTAAAGCATAAGTACACCTACATAGAGTAATGGAGTAATGAAGTTGACGAGTTCGGTAATGAGATCGGCATTGTATACCAATTTAGATTGTTCTTCTCGAATCACGGTTCTGAGATTAATTTCCATGGAGATTAATTTTGAAGCTTGCAACAGTAACACAGACTGATTGGCCTTGTTGAGTTCTCTTCCTTATTCACCCATACATGAACCTACTTGGGTATTTCACACTCTGATAGCCTTTCTTTATGGCTTCCTTCACCTTTTACGGCCTTCGTGTCCCTTCTACCCTTTGGCGAACTTCTGGTTTGAATAACACAAATACTAACTCAACAGACTTAAGAAATTTTCAGAGTTTCAGTACTCAAGATATGCAGAAAAATTTCACTCTTTATTGATAAAAACTTCAGATTGCAAAAGGTTGTAATACAGACTCTGTTGTTCTTTCCTGAGATTGACTGTGATGGCATTTACCAATGTTTGCTTCATAATAAACATGATAGCTTTCTAGAGGTTACCTGGCCAATTCACAAACTAAGTCTTTGAACAAAATACACAAATACCTATAGATCTGGCCACTTTAGGTTCTTATCAGTGCCAAGCACACTAATGTGTAGCCTTCTCAGATCCAACTTAAAGATATTAATTTCAATTTCGTGATGCAAGTAGATCAGGCTAGCAGCCCGCAAATGCAGAGTAGGAAATAAATCAGACTCCTTCGACTCCAAAACAACCAAGACTCCTAAGACTCTCAAAAATCCTCCTTATGAATGAGCCTTACTCTCTTATTTATAGTAAAAGAGAGGGGACAAACATTCCTATAGGACATGTGACAAAGGAATGGAATCATTGCTTTCGGGTAACACCGAGGTGACATCCGCACAAGGATTCTCAGTCTAAAAAAGACATATGGGGACCATTATTTAAACAAAGCATAGTGGATACTTTTTCATATAGAAAGTCCACGTGAAAACTGAAAAGACTACACAGAGGAGACTTTTTACCGGAAATTCCTCGAGAAAACCGGTCATAATAAACCCGTGATTAGGTATTATATACATTGTGGATACTTTTAGATGGAGTCCACGAGAACCATTTCATGATGGATTTTCAAGAATAGTAATACTGGGAAATTAGTATTTTTTATACAAATGTTCATCGCATGCTTTAGTATAAATTCTTCTGACTATCATGGGTTTCTTTAATACAATCTAATGTTTAATCTTAGTCATGACAAACCATTCATAATGACTAGTCATATATTGGTGTAGGATTTGGCTTTCCGTGAGTTGGATTTCATTAAAAGTTCTGCACGGAGTATGAAAGCACTCAAGAATATTATTTTCTTCACACCAGTTACAATGTTGCTGATAATATGATTCATAATAGATGGGATCAATGGCTGTTTTGTTGATGCCATAATCATTCCACCAGTCTTGTAGCCATTCACACTATTGATTTTTTTGCATGATCCAAGTTGAACCAAACTTCAGTTTTGTATAATGGGTTTCATTTTTCCCATCTACATTTAACAAATCGCACCAGATTTTTTTATATATTGCAAAATTATAAATAGTGCCAGAAAAAATAATATTTGGATCTCCTCTTGGCCACTGGGAAAAATTCTTTCTATGTGTCCATGCAGGATTTCTTGTTCTATTTATACAAAATATTTGTGATAATCTCTGTGTCTGTCACCTCCTTCAGACTATATCATGGTGATATCATGGAAGTCACTTTTTAGTGATTCTTCTGCTTGATGCGTTGTTGTCATGCTTCTGGAATATACCATGTCATGAATCCATCTGCTTCCTTTGGATAAACCTTTCTTTCTGGAACTAGGTGTAGAATATCTGTGTGATTTTGCAAATTGGCATCCAGAACTTTACTGTCTCTAAGTTGCCAGGTTGGTTTCCATTGGTCATAATATTCATGACAACTCTTATCTTCAGGAATAGACCTAAGGATTTATTTTTTCTAATTGGGGTCCCATTATGTTACAACTACCATTATATGCTCAGGTTGTTGTATATGCTCTCTCCTAAGAAAATCTGGTAGACAATTTTCAGATCCTTTAATGTGTTCTACATCAAAGTCAGGATTTGCAAATAAGGCCTGCCATCTGGCGAATTTTGCTTCACCCAGATTTTTGATATCTTTTGTTAAGACCTTATTTAAAGCAGATGCATCAGATCTTAATAAGAACTTTTTAATGACCAAATGGATTTCAAATATGTCAATAGAATTCCAGGCAGCTTTTACATCCCTTTCAATGATAGAATAATTTCTTTCTGTCGGGCTCCATGTTCCGGAGGCAAATTGGACTATTTTTTCTTCATCATCCTTTCTTTGCTTGTGTATTCCTCCCCATCCTAAATCGTTGACATCTGATTCAACAATTTTAGGAGAACTGTCATCAGAAACATACAGAATTGGAAGAGATTTTACCTTGGCTTTTATATTTTTTATAGTATTTGTATGAGCACTATTCCAAGATGGAGGATTCTTTCTCAATCTCTAGTTCAAAAGACTTATGTCCTTTGCACAATCCTGATAAAAATTGCTAACATAATTTTGGCATCCTAGAAATCTATGAAGCTGAGTTTTATCTATAATGACATCGGGAAATTTTTCTGCAAACTCAAGGGCATGTTTCTGGAGAGATATCTGGCCATTCTGGATTGTGTGACCGAGCAACTTGATAGAAGTTTGGAATAGTTCAATCTTGTTCTTACTCAAAACAAGACCATTTCTTTTGACCAATTGTAGGAAGGTTTGTACATGTTTGAAGTGATCATGAACATTCTTAGAAAATGTAAGAATATCATCTATATATACCATTAACCAATCAAAATAGGGATTCAAAATTGAGTCCATTACTTTCTAAAACTTTGGAGCGTGTTTCAAACCGAATGGCATAACATTCCATTCGTAATGTCCTCCAGGAATACTGAAAGCAATTTCAAATTTTTCTTTTCCTGCAATAGCCACTTGCTAGAATCCTGATATGAGATCAAACTTTGAAAATATTTTTGCTTTGGCGATTCTGGTTAGCAACTCACCCTTGTGAGGTATTGGATAGGTATTATTAGCTAAAACAGAGTTTAGAGGTTTGTAATTTATGACTAATCTTGGGATACCTCTAATCTATTCAGATCTTTTATTGACATAGAATCCCTAACAGTTCCATGGACTGTCAGATTCTCTTATCAATTTTCTATCCAATAGTTGTTTGATCTCTTTTTCACAGAGATCTTTCTATTCCTTGCTCATAGGTATAGCTCTGCTTTTGCAAGACCTACCTTCATATCCTGGTTTGTATGGCAAATCAATACTGTGTTTCTTTCTGTGCCAGAAAGCATTGGGTTCCTCAGAACAACATTCTTCTTCAATTCTTCTTTTTAATTCAGAAACTTTCTTACTGACATTGGGAGTTTTTAACTGTTCTCCTATTTGGAATGTAGATTTCAAATCTTTTAATTCAGTCAACTTTGTTTCGGCTTTGTCTAGTTCTTTCATAACCTGAACCATTGTAGATACTCTTGGATTTCAAATATATGGCATTTCAATCCGTTTTTGACCTCCATCAAAGGTGGGTATAGTAATAAAATATCCATCTCTATTTCCTTTTAGTCTGATTGAACCATGTGGTTCCACAGCTGCAAGAAAGACATTTCCTAATATACAATCAACAGGAATGTCTGCTACTACAAACTTTAGCTTTATGCAATGTTGGTCAAAACATATGGCAGCTTTGGGTACTTCATATCTAAGAGTTTTATCTCCCAACCCTACTACTTTTCTAGTAGTTGCAACCCAAAATTTGGCTGGAATTACCTTTGTATTAAAAATATTGATATTTGCACCTGAATCAATCAAAGCTGTTAGAGAAAACATTTATTCTTTAATGCAGACGTTTATGAAGACATGATGTTGTTGGTATTCAATTGCTAGTATCCTCATTTCTCTGAAACCTACTGTAGGATCTCTTTTTCCTTCAATTATTTCAACTTGAGACTCAGTAGATTTTGGTGCAGAATGTAGAGTGTATGCATTTGTGCATGCAAAAATATTTTATGTCAAAGACTACTTGCCTTTTTCTAACTGGGCTATTTGATGCTTCAGAGCAGAGATTTCTATTTTAAGATTATGGATTTCTCTACTTACCTCCCCCAAAGTGAGTGCACGAACTTTAGATGCCAATTGGTCACACTAGAAGGCTTTAGTGTTTCGCTCATAGGAGGCATCTATAAAGAGAGACTTTTTGGTAGATCCTTTACTGGAGTTGGATGAATGAAATTGATTTAAAAAAGTTTCCAGGAGCTTGTCTTTCATTTCTCCTTCTCCCATGGCACGAATTTGTGACAGAATTTTTAGTTCTTGTTCATCAGTAGTCTGAGCCATCAGTATTTTTTCTTTCTGATAATTCTTTTCTTCAGAAGTATTACTAGAGCAATCAGAATCACTAGAATAGTTGCAATTACAATCATCTGAATCAAAACAGAAACATTGTTGCATATGAGTATTTAATTCTTCTATTGATGAATCAGAAAAAAAAGGGATTGTAAGAATCAAAGGATGATTCTTCAAGCTATTGTTGTTGAATCTATTCACGAATCACAACATTCAGATAATGATCAGTTTTGTCATTCCTAGACCCACATCTCATACACAACATTGGGTCTCTATTTTAACAGCTTTATTTTGTTTATTCTATGGCATGGATTTTCTGCCTCTATTTTTTATGGATTCTTCACCAACTGGGCACTTATTGGAAGTGTGACCTATTTTTCCACATAACGAACAGGTTAGTTTATTCCAACTATCTTGTTTATGAGAATGGAGATGGATGTCAGATGGCTTGTAGTAATGTGTTTTAGGGATATATTTGTAGTATCCCTTTCTGTGTCCAGTCGTAGCTCTTCTTTTCCTCTTGGTTGGCTTATTTCTAAATTGTTTGTTTGCTCTCTTTGCCTTTCTTTTGTATTTCCTTCTTTTGACAAGAGGATCTTCAATATTTAGACCGTATTTGTTGCAGAGTGACTTACTGTTAGGCAATCTAGAAAGCTTTTCTAAAGATTTGTTAACTTTAGAACTTGTGCACAGACCAACCAATGTTTTGATAATAATGGAATATATTTCTCCCCGGGTATATGATTCAAAGGGCAATTGAAAAGCATCTTGTAGATGTAATAGGTCTACGAATCTAGATGGAAGGGCCGCTAGATATACTTGTTTCCAGAGGAGGTTTTTGGAATCTTTTACCTCATAGATGCATTGCACCCAATCTCTATGGAAGTCTTCATACTAAGATAATTTATTGCACTTAAGGTTCATTAGAATCATTTCATGCTTATCTGTTATTTCTGTGTCAAAACCACACCAGTGTTCTTGAATCATTGAGGTGAGAGCTCCAATCATATTGCTCTGAGGTGTCCCATCATCATTATGAATTATATCTCCTCTTTCATCTCTTAAAAGTTCACTTTCCATCTTTTTCATTAAGGCTGGAGATGTTTCAATTGCCCACTATCTTAAGAGAGTACCAGTAAAACATTGGATAAGAGTTTTACAAGCCTCAATTTCATTTTTCCCTCTTAGGCACATAAGCTTGTATTCTGTAAACATCATATCAATCATTTGTCTTCTCTAACCTGTACTTAGATTGTCATTATTCCCTTCTCGATGAGAGTCTAGAAAGAAAGTATGAGTCTCTGGAAGTTTTCCTTTTCCAGTAAGATTAGGTGCAGAGTATTTGGTAAAATTGCTTTCTAGAGGTTCATAGATGGGGAATATTTGAGATTCTAAACCTTTTTCAGGTTCTTTGAATAAAGAGGCAATGGAAATTTTTTCTGAAGACTCTTCTTGAGAAGCTTGGACATCTTCTCTAGGCAATAAATGAGAAAATTTGTCCACTGGCTTGATAGGATTCTGAATATGTATATTTCTTTTATGCAAAAATGAAGCAGGAACAAGCTTGTCAGCTTTGGATATACTCATGTTTGCAAATTTCTCAGATAAATTTGTTATGAGTCCTTTAGTAGAACATATTTCTTGTATAATATTTTTTTCTACTTCGTCAAGTTTGTTTAAGGACTCTCTTGCATAACCTTTCAGAAGAAAAGAACAAAATTGAATATCATTCAAACAACTATTTACACTATTCACTGAAACCTGTAAACTGACAGAATTGTTTTCACAATAGATGCTTTAACAGAGTTCATTTCCAATCCTTTAATGGCAATATTAGTCTAGTTCAATTGTTCGCTGGCCTTTTGGATTCTGCCATCAATACCTAAAGCATTGTCATCCTTTAGAACTAGAGTAATAGCTTTTGCTGAGTTTTGGGCTTCTCCAAGGATGATTCCTTTATAAGGGGGAAATGTAGATGAGGTTTCAATCTTACTACCATCTAAAGCAAACCAAGAGTGCTGAGTTGAAAAAGATACAGTGTTAGTCATCAAAACATTCTCAAATTGTTTCTTATTTTTCCAGACATAAAAGGATATCCAAGAATGAGATTTATCCATGAATTTTTTCCATTCTTGAGATAATCTGAGCTTTTCTTCACTAGAGTGAGTAAGGCCAAACGATTCAGCCTCTGGATGGGTATAAATATCCTAGTTTAACATTTCCTTCATCCACTGGGCATCAACTCTGTGTTTCTTACAACCATCCATCAAGGTGAAGAATTTATGCATCTCTAGGACTGACGGCTTTTTACAGTCTTCTGGTAAAATACCAAATCTCGATTCCAGAATTAAATCATTCATTTGTTCCAAATATCCTAAACCATATCTTGGCTTTAGGGGCCTCATCTAGATGAACATTTCTATTAGCTTGGGATCTTCTTTTTCTAAATATGGTAACAACTGCATCATCATAACATGATCAGATTCATGTGGGAAAGGGATATCTGAACATTTTGGGTTTGAACAAGGATTTATAGATGTAGAAGCTGGGGCTTCACCTATCCTTGGATGATGGTTGGCATGAATGAAAAATTTTGCAAGTTGACTCAAATGTATAGGTATCTTGCACTCAGGGCAAATAACTTCAATAGAGGAAAAGTTAACGATTTGGGCAAACTCAAACAAAGAAATATGTTTACAGGGATTTGAAACAAGACTAGAACAAGCAGTGTCAACTTCAAGGGGATCTTTATACTAAGGGGAACTTCTACAGGCTTGATCAATTCTTCTTCTGTTTATGGTAGATCTTTAGGGAAAAGACAGAATAAGAGAGGATTGTTCTTCGCAAATATTTGCAGAAGTAATATTTCTCATACTCGTAGGTTTGGGAGTTGATACAACTCAGGGAAAGTGAGATCTTCCCATATGATAGTTTGATATTCTACTTTCTAATTTTTTGAATCAGTTAAAACCACAACACTTGACTTTGATTCTTTAATAGGTACATGGAAGTTATGGAACCGTGCAAGATAGAGAGTAGGTTATGACGAAAGCATCCTCTAGTCTGAATGGCAATGTTATGTGGTATCCTCTAGATTAGCGTAAAACACAATAATGGTGACTCAAACACAATAATGGTGACTCGCGATCTTGACTTCAGTCAGATAATTGTGTTTCGTCCATAGCATTTTTATGGACTTCCAATGGGGTATTCGTCGCCGCAGCTGAGATGTGAGGGGCTAATTTGGGCAGGTCTGTCATCAACGCATTTCAAACAGCTCCTTCAAACAAACGTCGCGCTCTTAACCCAATGCTCCATTATCGTCTCCCACTTGCCTCTCATTTTAATTTCAAATTTTGAAAACCCCACGCGGCGTCCTACCTCCCCTTTCAATTTTGAATTTTGAAATCACTGCGCAACGTACTTTTTAAATACATGGAAGACCAACATTATTTTTTGTTTCTACATAATACCCTACGCGAGCAAAGTTGTTTTATGCGCTATTCAGCTCACTCTTTTTTCATTGATAACCAGAAACTCTGTACCAGTTCTCCCAGATTTGCTGCAACCGTTTCTGTTCAATTATGATGCACAATCTTCGGCACCAGCTGGACCGTTCAGGAATCTCACTTATTGCTCAATTCAATCTGGCGTTTGCGTTGAATGTAAGCGTTCATGTATCCCAATAACCAAAACAGCAGCAGCTTTTAGGTTTTTAAAATTAAATAAATTGGATAGGAATTTCATAATTTATATTTAGATTGTTAATATTCCCGTGTGTTGCTTCTATAAAAATGGGAATAATAAACTCATTTGGATGATTATTTTTAAAATTTTAAATTTTAAATACAAAGTTTTTGAATTTTTCAAACAGATATGTACATCTGTTTACTAACACAAATTATACTCTACTATATAATATATTTAACAATTCCGACCTCTATCCCTCTGAACAAATTTTTCACTAAAAAGTCTCTGAATTTATCAAACAACCTTTGAGTATCCCATAAAAGGAGAGTATTAGCTTGCTATTGATAAGCGTATATATATCTTCTGATACCTTTACTTTGAAGATAAGAAGGACCATTATTTTTATCTCGGGATAAAGGACGCACTATAGACGTCGTACTCCTTTACCTTCTCTCACGACTACGATCGAAAGTGTCTATATGGTTTTGTTAAATGACTACCATACTAAATAATGCACGCTTCTCGTGAGCTGATTTTTCGTAGATTTTTCCATTATTTATTAAATTTTAATCAAAATCAAAAATAAAGAAATCATAATTTCTGTATTCAAGTTTCTGTGATCTATAATGAATTAAACAAAGTCTTTTGGTAGAAATCACATGAGAGAATTTTTTGGTGGATAAGTTTCGAACCAACAAGTATGGTGTATGGTTCATCATATTCAAGTATGTTGTAAAATAGAAATAATAATTATAAATATCTTTTAGTTCTCACACTTGTATCTAACAAGTTGGTAAATAAAAATTTAAGACAAAATGGATTTAGGCTCGAATGGATAGTGTTTAATATAATATTGGTTTTGAGTATGTTTTAAAATTGTGGATAATAATTTGTTTTATTAAGATTTAAGTAAATAAGTTAATGGCCCAAGATCATAGGTATCTAACATTAATGAAAATGTGCCTCTCACAGATCAGTTGCGTAATTGAGATGGCTTAATTTTCCTTGAATAATAATGATCAATAAGTTTACATTGTTGTCAAATTTAGTGATGAGTAATATAGTCAATCATTGTTGTCCTCCTTATTGATTTCACCAAAAAAAAATTAGTTTAAAATGCAGCCTAATGACTTAAGCACTCATTATTGCATCACGCTCAATATTGCAGCTACATTGAGTGAGCCGCATACGAGTATAACCAATTTAATTCCTGAGTTAGCGTCAAAACCCAAGAACACCATGAATAGATGTAACCCCATGAATAGATGTAACCATGACTGATGGGAAGGGTCATTTTGACTCTAAAGTGGAAAAACTTTGAATGAGCTTGTTTTCTGTGTGATTTTTTTGCATGCCTAAAACGTTTGCTCTGACTCATTGGTGAATTTTCTTGTTCCGGTTCTAGTTCTTTTGGCTTGATGAGCAATTTTATTTCTTTTTTCTTTCACTAGAATTTCTTTTATCTAAAGAGTCCGCGTGGGCTGGGGGGCTTTTTTTAATTTGACAAAGATTTTATGTTGTACTTACATTAAATATTCAAGTATGTTGTAAAATAGAAGTCAAAATTAATAGTATCTATTAAAATATGTAATTGTAAAGTGATATGATAAATATTGGTAATTTTATATATTTTGAGTTAATTTTGAAAGATGGTTAGGATATTTTTTCCTCTTGAGTTTAAATGTGTAATTTAATTGGAAATAAATTAATTCGTATTTTGTTTTTCACACAAATGTTGTATGGTAATTTAATTTTTGTTAGACAAATTATAAAATATATAGTGGATATGAGTAAATGTTTAAAATGTAATGGATCATCAAACTTAATATGATAAGGACGTAAGTATGAAATCTACAAAAGTGGATTTAATTGCCTATCCTAAAAACACATTATAATAAGTTTAACACCATCCTAAAAAAGTATATTCATACAATCTCATGTATATTAATTATTGATATTGTACAACTAATAAAATATGAAATAACTGGCAATTGCACTAGATGTTGCCAAGGAAACGCCATAAGGCACATAATTTGACCATCAATCTCATCCTCTGATAAATTTTTTGGGCAATGTTCATGGACTTGCCTCCTATTCTTATATTCATATGTCCTGGTAAATAAATGAGTAAGCTCACCCAACTTATGAGACTGACCAGAAGCCAGAACTGTTGTGGATGGATTCTCAGACAAAACAATCTCATACCCATCTTTGTATGAGCTCATTCCTTTTTCCATCGGCTGCCAAAACATGGCCCCTCCATCCGATCCTCCCCATCTAGCAAATGCATATACATTTTTATAAACCACATCAAGTAAATTCTCTCTCAATTGTGTGAAATCTCAGGTCTTTGTAAGATTTCCCAAATAATGCAAACATAACTAGCTTTTTCAATATCCTACTTCCATCTTCCAAATGGCTCTTTATCCAACTCTACAAAAATGAAAGTTGGGTCTCCACATCTCCCCAAGCAAGCCTTTAAAAGTTCAAATCATAGTTCAATATATTAGAGCAAACTCAAACACTATCATCAAGCAATGAACACTTGTTACTACAATAACGAACTGTCTGCATGTAAGATCACATGAATGAATGTAGAAGGAGTTGTGACTTAATCAATTTTTGTAAAAACCAACATCTCAAATATAGATAGAAGTCCGGAGAACAGATCTAAGCTTGTAAAACCCTATCAACCTCAAACTTTTAATCACTCCTATACAATATAAACATGGGAAGAAAAGATAGAGGCTTACCATATGTCAGGTTAGGAATGAACTGTTGCAAAATCAAGTCCTCTAATGTAGTTATTAGTGATGAAATCCATGCCCACAGAGAAGCTTGGATTAATCTCCCTTTTGTATTCTCCATAAAAACCTTGCAAACCAACCTCCAGAAGATGGTTTCCATCAATGGATTTGACATGACTAACCTTCTCCTCTGTCCAACCTTGTTTGCTCATCATAGTCAAAGCACTGCTATGTTTACTCACAACACTTACCATCATTACCAAAATAATGAATCAATAGAAAGGAAAATTACCCAAAGGCAGATAAATGGCCAAGAAACAATGTTTCTGTCAAGTTTCTGTTTTTTGACCATTTATTGGAAACACTAACTGTTCTACCATTTTAGTGACGTGGGGTTTCAAAAGTGTATTAGGAATAAAATGGGAAAAGTTTGCACACTCACTGAAAAGTAGCTGCTGACATAACTTTTATATTACCAATAGCGGATTCAACTCTATAGTAGACTGTGAAATATTTCAAGCAGGCTCATATCCCAAACCTTAAAGTGGCAGCAGTGAAGTTGGGATGTCATAGCTCCAGGAAACATGTGTGTAACTGCATGCATTCAATTGTCAAATGAACTGAACTGTAAGTCTTGAACTTAGTGGGCGCCCAACATTAACTAAATTCTTGCATGTACTTTCCTCCATCTTGTTGTTTGTTTCTTTCTTCATTTATTCATATGGTACAATTGTACTCACATGACCTTTATCACCCTCTTTTTCGATCTCTATTGAGTTTCTACAACCCAATCGCCCCTAAAAAATGTTTCTAGGCTCTAGTTCATCCTCTCTATGGTAAATTAACCCCAAAAGTGGTGCATACATCCCCCTCATTAGTAAATACAATTTGAGGTTGTCTTTAGATAGGACAAGTTCAATCCCAATTGAAAGTAAAGCTAGATTTGACCTACAAAGTGCAAAAGAGACTAGTAGCAAAAAAACTCAGGTAGTTCAAATGCTTTCAACCACTTTGTGTCAGCCCATGGAAGTTATTGAGATGTATGTTGACTCGTTCACCGAATCCCTTACAAACATCACACTTGTTGGCTTCGAGAGTACGGTAAAATTCTAAATTTTAGCTTCATAAAGACTTTGGATGTGTCACAGTGAAGTATTTACTCACAACACAGGACTGGTCAACTAACTTTAAAGTAGCTACTACCAACAACTCTACCATTTGAATTGAGCCAAGCACTTAAAGGTCACTCTTTACAAAATTGTGTATCGCTAAAAATAATTGCTAATCTCTCCCATGAGACTTGCAAACTTGTAATGAATCCAATCATTGCAATAGATATGGATAGTTTAATAACATTGTTTATGCGAGCAGCTAGATCACTGCTTTTAAATGGAAAATGAAAACCTTCCATGGAAAATGCACTCTATCGAAGAAGATCCTTGCTTTTCATGGGCTAGATTCAGCCTTTGAGATGAAACAAACCCCAAAATATAAACCATCATTAGTTTGCACCTGCTTTGATCTTCTTCATTCAAGCCCAACCATAAAACATAAATAACCTTAACATTAATCAATTATCCTCCTTCAATGTTACTCTCTCAATGAACTCACAACTAATAACAACTGAACTTCACAAAAATTAAAATGTGAAATCAGTGTAATGTCAACTGACAAAATACTGCAATTTACAACACACAAATTAAAATTTGTACTCAGTGTAATGACAACTGAAAAAATACTGCAATTTATAACATGAAACATACATCTGAGTTACCAATGAAGTTTCAGACTGTAAATAAATTATATCTTCCATACCTACTATTGGAGCAATTATGTAGCATGAGCCACCAAATTGAACTTACAGGTTTTGTATGCTATCCTTGGTCCAAGCATGGTGAAATTTGTCTTCAATTCAAAGGCTCCCGCTGATTAGAAACACCAAATCTACATGGTTAATATTCAACATAATCCTTCTACATAAGTAACAGAAAACAAATCACAATGACATAGAATTCTCCAAGCTACCTATCATCTAAATACTTACTATAGATAGGGTGAACATATCCTCCATCTCTGAGTACTAGATAACTTTCAATGTAAATGAAAGCAAGCACACATCAAGTAAAACAATAGTGCAAACTAAAAAGTTATCATCAAGAAATGAACACCTGTTACTATAATAATGAACTACCTGCCTATAAGATTACATGAATGATTAGAACACCAGCTGTGACTTACTCAATTTCTGTAAAAACCCAACATCTAGAATATAGATAGAAGTCCAAAGAACATATCTATGTTTGTAAAAACCTATAAATCTCAAGCTTTTAATCACTCATGTATAGTATAAACATGGGAAGAAAAGATAGAGACTTACCATATGTCAAGATACGAATGAACTGTTGCAAAATCAAGTCCTCTTATTTTGTTATTGGTGATGAAATTTGTGCCCACGGAGAACCTAGATTGATCTCTCTTTTGTATTCTCCATAAAAACCTTCCAGACCAGCCTCCAGAAGATGGTTTCCATCAACGGATTTGACATGGATATCCATCTCCTCTATCCATCCTTGTTTCCTCATCACAGTCAAAGAACTACCATGTTTACTGACAACACTTACCATCATTACCAAAATAATGAATCATTAGAAAGGAAAATTACCCATAGGTACATAAATGGCCAAGAAACAATGTTTCGGTCAAGTTTTTGTTTCTTTACCAGTTATTGGAAACGCTAACCATTCTACCATTACAGTCACATGGGGTTTCAAAAGTGTATTAGGAATAAAATAGGAAAATTTTTCACACTGACTAAAAAGTAGTCGCTGACAAAACTTTCACATTACCAACAACGAATTCAACTCTATAGTAGACTCTTGACTATTTCAAGAGGGCTCATATTCAAAAACTCAAAGCGACATGAGTGAATTTGGGATGTCACAGCTCCAGGAAACATGTGTGAAAGTGCATTCATTCAATTGTCAAATGAACTAAATTGTAAGGCTTGAATTTAGGGGGCACCCAATGTTGACTGAATTCTTGCATGTACTTTTGTCCATCTTGTTCTTTTTTTCTTTCTTCATTTAGTCATATGATACAGTTGTACTGTCATGACCTTTATCAGCCTCTTTGTTGATCTCTATTGAGTTTCTACAATCCAATGGCCCCTGCAAAATGTTTCTAGGCTCTAGTTGATCCTCTCTAGGGTACATTAACCCCAACATTGGTGCATAGGTCTCCCTCATGAGTAAATACAATTTGAGGCTATATTTAAATAGAACAAGTTCACTCCAAATTGAAACTAAAGTTGGAGTTGACCTACAAAGTGCAAAAGACACTAGTAGCAGAAAAACTCAAGTAGTTAAAATGATTTCTACCACTTTGTGTCAGCCCATGGAAGTTATTGAGATGCATGTTGACTGGTTCAATGAATCCCTTACAAACATCCCCCTTTCTGGCTTCAAGAGTATGGTAAAAGTTTAAATTTTAGCTTCATAAAGACTTTGGATGTGTCACAGTGAAGTATTTACTCACAACACAGGACTTGTCAACTAACTTTAAAGTAGCTACTACCAACAACTCTACCTTTTGAATTGAGCAAATCACTTAAAGGTTACTCTTTACAAAAATGTGTATTGCTAAAAACAATTTCCAATCTCTCCCATGGGATTTGCATACTTGTAATGAATCCAATCCCTGCAATAGATATGGATAGTTTAATAACACTGTCTATGCCAGCAGATAGATCATTGCTTTTGAATGGAAAATGAAATCCTTCCATGACAAATGCACTCTTTCGGAGAAGATCTGTCCTTTGCATGGGCTAGATTCAATCTTTGAGATGAAACAAACCCCAAAAGATAAACCATCATTAGTTTGCACATGCTTTAATCTGCTTCATTGAATCCCAACCATATAAGATAAATAACCTTAACATTAATTAATTCTCCTCCTCCAATGTTACTTTCTCAATGAAGTCACAGCTAATAACAATTGAACTTCACAAAAATTAAAATTTGTAATTAGTGTAATGTCAAATCACAAAATACTGCAATTTATAACACAAAAATTAAAATGTGTAATCAATGTAATGACATACATGAAACATACAATAGATATGGATAGTCTAATAACATTGTCTATGCTAGTAGCTAGATCACTACTTTTGATTGGAAAATGAAAGCCTTTCATGACAAATGCACTCTTTCAGAGAAGATCCTTCCTTTTCATTGGCTAGATTCAGCCTTTGAGATGAAACAAACCCCAAAAGGTAAACCATCCTTATTTTTCACCTGCTTTAATCTACTTCATTGAAGTCAAGCCATAAAAGATAAATAACCTTAACATTAATCAACTCTCCTCCTTCAATGTTACTTTCTCAATGAACTCATGGCTAATAACAACTAAACTTCACAACAATTAAAATTCATAATCAGTGTAATGTCAACTGACAAAATACTACAATTTATAACACACAAAATAAAATTTGTAATCAATGTAATGACAACTGATAAAACACTACAATTTATAACATGAAACATACATATGAGTTACCAATGAAGCTAAATGTAAACATTTATATCTTCCATACCTGCTATTGGAGCAATTCTCTAGCATGAGCCACCAAATTGAACTTACAAGTTCTGTATTCTATCCTTGGTCCTAACAGGGTGAAAAATGTATTGAATTCAAAAGGCTCCCACTAATCAGAAACACCAAATCTACAGGCTTAATATTGAACATAATCCTTCTACATAAGTAACAGAAAACAGATCGCAATGACATAGAATTATGAAATCTACTATCATTCAAATACTTACTACAAACAGGGTGATTATATCCTCCATCTCTAAGTAGTAGATAACTTTCAATGCAAATGAAAGCAAGCACACAATAAGTAGAGTATTAGTTGTTTCCCACCTTAGCATCCAAAACAGGAGGCAAAGTAGTAGTTTTAAACATCATTATGCATTGTAAATTGAATAGAATTCCATTCTTTTGTATCTTGATGAAAAGAGTGAAAATTTCCATTCACATTTACTCTAAAACACTACTAGTATACCCCATAGGAACACATTCCATTATTGAAATGATGGAAGCAATCAACATGTCACACAACAAATTTTTAACTAACAATCTTGGAGATGAACTTGATGGTTGTGTGGAAGTCACTGCACACACGAAGGTTTCTTTTTATCCAAATAAGCATCCCTAAGATTGTGCTGATGAGACCAAAATAAATTACAAGTTTCTCACTATGATTATAGAAGGATAGCTCGTGTTTGATATTATGTTTAATAAGGTTCCTGAACCCACTTCCTCTAATTGTTTGTTTAATCTCTCCAACTCTACACGGATATCATATATTTGGGGATGAGATCTGTGTCCTACTAGAAATGAATTAATCATGTGCTTCGCTTGAATCCAACTGCATCCTGGCTCGTTATTCACCCTCCTATATTTCATCATTTTCCATCCATCTCTTCATGGATATCCTCTGTTTGTGGATGAGATCTGTCTTCAGCTATAAATATATGCATCCTATTCTTCACTTGAATCCAGCTGCATCCCAGTTCCTTAATTACCCTAGCAACCAAAACAAGAGGTAGAGTAGTAGTTTCAGACATCACAATGCATTATAAATTGAATAGAATAAAATTCTATTGTGTCTCGAGTCTCAACACAGGAAAAATGAATGCAAATTTCCAATATTTGATCACTTTATGGGAAATATGGTCAGCCATGAAGAGTCTCCTCCTCTTCGTGAATTTCTTGAATTTGGTAATACTGAAGCAATGAGGAAAAAAAACTACTGTTGAGGTATAATATGGAACAAAATCCCACCATGGTGATATACCATTGTAGTACCACCATTGTATATCCATCTTTATTCTAGCTCAAGTAAGCACTGGCAGAAATTAAAAAGAAATTAAAAATACAAATCTTTTGGGATTTAAAATATCTCGAGTTAAGATGGATTTACATTGGTGTACGAATACATAATAATCAATATTTGGTTTATTTTCCTACAATTATTTTGTATATTACGGATTTTACATTTTAGGGTTGGTTTATGCCACATGTTGCATTTGAGTTAAACATTGATATTGTAGATCTCCCTCATATAGGGTTGTAGAATAAGCCTCAGTTGTCTTAGTGTAATGAGAAAGAAGATGCAACATTGCATAGGAAGAATAAGAACTTACTACTATAGGCTTAGGCTTACGATGCATCAACCAATAATGTAGGAGGCTACAATTTTTCAATACCAATTGGGTGGTGTCTCCTTAAAAATAAAACAGAGGTATTGTACAAGCCCAACATTGTGGAAGATAAAAAGTAATGTGACCTATCTAATCGTAATCTAGTAATAGATAATGGAAAAGATTATAGCACTTTTGAAGCATACAATATAAATGAAAATTTAAGTGTTGGAGGAACTTCAAAAAAAATGACTACTAGCAAAGGAGACTAAACTTGCAATCAAGGGAAACATGAAGCATTGTGCATAGAATAGGAAAATTTGATGGAACTAAAACATATTGAACAATGTTGGACCTGCCAAAATATCCTAGATAAAATAGGAAATATCATGTAATTGTGTACATGTTAAATGGTCAGAAAACATATCTCTAGATTTATCAATGCATCTCTTTTTTCCAATTGGGCCATTTTATTCCCTTAGGTGGAAATAATGTTACTAATCAAAGGTAATAACTGTAAACTAATCAATGAAAATAAACTTCTATCTGCAAAAAATTAATCATAAGCATATACATTGGGTAGCATACCTCTTCCACTGATGGTCCTTCCTTGGGTCTCCTCTACACATGATCTCCCATAGAAACCAAGATAAAAGAAATATAGTTTAAAGGTTCAAGGTTCAAGACAACCTTTATCAGATTCATCAATTGTAAAATAGATAACCCATTTCAAATAGTAATCTTTTGTGTCAAACCTCCAAAAAAGTAAAATAATGGCCGAAACAAATTGAGACTCAAGCTTACCAACCTCTACTAGTTTTTAAAAATGTTATGCTATAAGAATCCTAATCTCTTGGCACTAAAAGCAACCCTCTTATGAATGGCCATTTTGAACTACCTAGAACATTGCAAAAAACCAAATTGGCATCCACATTATAAAATTAAAGAAATGATCCTTTTTCAAGAAGGTGGAGGACTGGTGTTGTCATGGGAAAATAGATGCAAGATAGTGATGGCGGTTGCATCTACATTGGCATATTCACATGGTAGATGGGAAAAGAAGGTGGTTCATAGAGATGTTAAGTCCTGTAATATAATTTTCGATGGAAATTTCAATTCAAGGCTATGAGATTTTGGGCTTGCCCAACTTATAGAGCACAATAAGAGCCCTCATGCAATGAACACTTGTTACTATAATAATGAATTGCCCACCTATAAGGTTACATGAATGAATGGAACACCAGTTATGACTCAATAAATTTCTGTAAAAACCCAATATCTTAAATATAGATAGAAGTCCAAAGAATAGATCCAAGTTTGTAAAAAACTATCAATATCAAGCTTTTAATCACTCCTATATAGTATAAACATGGGAAGAAAAGATAGAGCCTTACCATATGTCAGGATAGGAATGAATTGTTGCAAAATCAAGTCCTCTAATTTGGTTATTGGTCATGAAATTGGTGCCCACAAAGAAGCCTGGGTTGATTTGTCTTTTGTATTCTCCATAAAAACCTTCCAAACCAACCTCCAGAATATGGTTTCCATCAATGAATTTGACATGGCTAGCTATCTCCTCTATTCATCCCTGTTTTCTCATCACAGTCAAAGAACTACCATGTTTACTCACAACACTTACCATCATTACCAAAATAATGAATCACTTGAAAGGAAAATTACCCATAGGCAGATAAATGGTCAATAAATAGTGTTTCTGTTAAGTTTTTGTTTCTTGACCATTTATTGGAAACACTAATTGTTCTACCATTCCAGTGACATGGGGTTTCAAAAGTGTATAAGAATAAAATGGGAAAAAATTTCACGCTGAGTGAAAAGTAGCTGCTAACAGAACTTTCAAATTACCAACAGTGGATTCAACTCTATAGTAGATTGTTGAATATTTCAAGAGGGCTCATATTCCAAACCTCAAAGCAGCAACAATGAAGTTGGGTTGTCACAGTTCTAGGAAACATGTGTGTAAGTGCATGCATTCAATTGTCAAATGAACTGGATTACATGGCTTGAACTTAGTGGGAACCCAACATTGAATGAATTCTTGCATGTACTATCCTCCATCTTGTTCTTTGTTTCTTTCTTCATTTAGTCATATTGTACAGTTGTACTGGCATGACCTTTATCACCCTCTTTATCGATCTCTATTGAGTTTCTGTAACCCAATCGTCCTTGAAAAATGTTTCTGGGATCTAGTTGATCCTCTCTAGGGTACATTAACCCCAACATTGGTGGATAGATATCCCTCATGAGTAAATACAATTTGAGGTTGTCTTTAAATAGAACATGTTCACTCCAAATTGAAAGTAAAGCTGGAGGTGACCTACAAAGTGAAAAAGAGACTAGTAGTAGAAAAACTCAGGTATTTAAAATGATTTCTACCACTTTGTGTCAACTCATGGAAGTTATTGAGATGTATGTTCACTGGTTCAATGAAGCCCTTACAAACATCCCACTTGCTAGCTTCGAGAGTATGGTAAAAGTTTAAATTTTAGCTTCATAAAGACTTTGGATATGTCACAGTGAAGTATTTACTCACAACACAAGATTGTTCAACTAATTTTAAAATAGCTACTACCAACAACTCTACCATTTGAATTGAGTCAATCACCTAAATGTTACTCTTTACAAAAATGTGTATTGCTAAAAACAATTCCCAATCTCTCCCATGGGACTTGCAGACTTGTAATGAATCCAATTCCTGCAATAGATATGGATAGTTTAATAACATTGTCTATGCTAGAGCTAGATCACTGTTTTGAATGGAAAATGAAATCCTTCCATGACAAATGCACTCTTTCAGAGAAGATCCTTCCTTTTCATGGGTTGGATTCAGCCTTTGAGTTGAAACAAATCCCAAAAGATAAACAATCATTAGTTTGCACCTGATTTAATCTTCTTCATTGAAGCCCAGCCATAAAAGATAAATAACCTTAACATTAATCAATTCCCCTCCTTCAATGTTACTTTCTCAATGAACTCACAACTAATAACCACTGAACTTAGAAAAAAAAATTCGTAATCAGTGTAATGTCAACTAACAAAATACTGCAATTTATAACACAAAAATTAAAATTTGTGTTACATAGAATGTAAGTTGCGGTATTTGGTAGTGTGTGGGAATTATTTAATAATTGATACTATGGTCAAATTGGTAGTGTAGAAAAAAAACTACTTGTAGTTTGAATTGGAATGCAAATAATTTCTTACATTGAATTTCTAAAGATGGATTTATGGTTTTAATGTGCATTAACTTATTTAGTTTGGTTCATTTTCTCCATCATCATTCATACAACTACAATAACAATAGGTAATTATGGTGTGTTAGTGAGGATTCATGGATACGAATTCTGAAAGACAAGTGGCATGGCTCCTCGTGCTTGATGAGGCCTCATAGAAAATCTAGTGAAACTGTTAAGATTTCTCATTTCAGCTTCATTATTAGCCAATACAACTATGGAGATTCAACTTAATAATGTGGGTTTATTAATTTTTTAGTTGATTTCATTGTTATATGATATTTTCCTTGCCATCATGCAGTATTTTTGTTTATATGGCCTTCTATAGGAAATTTAGAGGTTTTCTTGCTGGCATGGTGGTTTCCATTTATCAGGTTTGATGCCTCTTGCTAATCCTTAATTCAAATTGAGGTGAATAGACAATATAGTAGTGGTATTGAGAATCAAGCAAGAGGTGTGCTAAATTTTGGATCAAATAGACAAAATTTTGTCACATATGTAAAATATTACCATGACTTGTTTGCAGGCTGTTGAAGATGGTGTAGACATTTTGAGCCTTTCTGTTGGACCAAATACTCCAACTTCAAGAGGTAAAGTGCTACATTTCTCGATCTTTTTGATGTTTTCCTTATTTCTAGTATAAAAGAAGGCATTTTTGTAGAAAAAACTTGAGAAAATGGTGGTCCATAGCTCAGATAATGGTATTGTTTAGTCCATCAATAAATTTTATAGAAGTTGGTGTAAATGATTGTAGCTACAAAAGTACACTAGCATCCACTAATTGTTGTAGTCAATTCCTCACATGTGAAAATGGACACTATGTGCAACCCTGACATGCAAAGGTCAGTCTGATTCTCTCATTCCAAGAATTGGTGCAATGCTAAATTATTTTTATTTGATATCCAGTCCGACTACCAAAACACTGAAGCTTTTAACAAGACTATGATTCAAGGTAGCATTCTTGTTTGTGGATATTCATATAAATTTGCATATGGTGTTGCATCTATAAGAAACATATCATAAATTTCAAATAGTTTAGATGCAGTTTGGTTCATCTTGGTTGTGGAGTCTCTGTTTCCAGGAGCTAAATTTGATCCGGTTCTAATGAGAATTCTAGGAATTATTATCAAAGAAGTAGATAAAAAATAGGTATAATTTACAATATCAACATTTTTGAGTTGGATTGTTACATGTTTTTTTGGAGTCCCTAGCAAATATTTTCTTGGTGTTATCACTCCAAAATTTCTCTAGAGTTGTTGTGAAAGAAATGATAGAGGTAACCACAAACGTACTTTGGAGATTAGGATCTAGCCTTCCTAATGCTCAGAGAGGGCTCTCTCTTTATGATTTAATTTTGTTTAGTTAATTTATTTTAGGCTAGTTATGATTGTGCTTGGGCTTTGATTTTGATTTGGTGGTTGGATCACTT
>APFE031452817.1:32107-52283 GCA_000404065.3 Pinus taeda
CTTGGGCTTTGATTTTGATTTGGTGGTTGGATCACTTACTTAGATGGATAGAGGGATGTATTTTACCATTGAGCTATGGGGTCAAATTTCAAGCAAACAAGACTAGATTAAGTTCTAAAGATGGATGAGTAAATTCAGATCTTAAGGCTAGGTGGTGAAGTGGTTTTCAATCGGATCCAAGGAGAAATTAAGGGTTCCTTAAACTGGATAATGAAGGAAGTGAAAGAGGTCAATCGGGATGGGAGAGCAATTAAGGATTCTCAGATCTGGATATCAGAAGAAAACATTAAAATTATTAACTATTCAAGACAAATTGTACTTAAACAAATTCTGAAATAAATTCCCAGTTATTTCATTCAATTTAGATAACATGCAAGTTTGTGAAATACATCAAAAAACAACAATTTGACAAAGAAAATACTTCACTGAAGTAGCTCAACACATGAATCCTGTAATGCAATCTCTTTCTTACTCAATCTAGTCTGCTGACTTGAAAAATTGGTACAGTGAACCCTCAGGTTACAGATCAATACAACTATAGAAATGTCTAGAAATCCACCACTATACCTCGAATTATGAAGTATTTATACAAAACATAGTTTACAAAATATCCCAAACTGTCTTGGGAATTAATCTAGGAAAAAGAAATATCTTCATGCAAGAACATAGAGATAGATATTCAACTGATGTAAGTTGTCCTTGTTTATTTGGTTGTGTTGTCTCTATGCTTTGCTATTTTGCTGTTTATTCTCCTTTACTGTTGGTCTTCTATGTTGGCTGCTCTTTTTACTTTTCCCTTCCAACTGATACACTTTCACTTGATACTCTTTCATCTAGTTGATCTGTCACTTTTCTTTCACTGTGTTGTTTTCACTTTTACTGTGCATTTTTACAGTAAGTCATTTAACTTTTCCCATGTGTTTGCATCTGGTAATTTGATATTTACCATTTTCTTGTAGATTTCATCTGCTTCTGTGTACTTGGAAAAGGTGGTTCTATTCAAAAAAAGGTGTTTTACCTCATGCTGGAGGTAAAATAGGTTCTCAATTGTCTAATACAGAACCTTCCCTGTAGGCATCCCCTTCATAGAGGAATCATTGGCTTTATCTCTTGCCAACTCTCTGATTCTCCTATTGTAGTCTCCCTATGGCATCAATTTATCATTTATCACCAAGGGATTTGGCAGACCTTTCAGCCTTAAAACATCAAACGTTACCATGAAATTGTCTATAGCCAACTGCATTGTTTAGCATTTGTCCTCAAGGTTCATCATCAAATTCCTCTTGGTGAGCACCTTTTTCACTTCTAGTATGGTGCTAGTCCTGTCAGCTATGTCCAGCTCTTGCAATTCATATTTGTTCTTAGAGTTAAGAAAATGGATTATTCTAGTGGCTTCTTCTAGAATCTCTCCAAGTTCAGCCTTACCTCTCTTAATTTCTTCTGTAGCCTCTTTGAATAAATCATTTTGTTCAAATATGACTTGAATGGATGGCCAAATATCATTGACAAAGTCAATGATATTGGTCCATAACTATTCTTTAGCTTGGCCAAGTGGCTCCTTTAATGTCAACTCTTTTTCCAAGATCTTCATTCTTTCAGTCAACCTGGTTGACTTCTAAACTTCATCCTTGTGCATAATATGTGCAAGCTTATTCCTTTTTTGTAGATTTGTTATCTTTTCTTTAACTTATTTATCTCTATGGTATGAATGGACATGTCCTCCATTGCTTTGACCAATTTGCTTGCCTCATCACTTGGCTGTGCTGCTGCTATTGTTGAAACTGTTGCTGATGTTGATGTCATGGTAGCTAGAAGTTTTGCAACCAGTGGAGCTGTAGGAGCTAATGAAGCTACCAAGGTTGATGGAACTGCTATATTGACTGTTGGAATGGCAATGGCAGTGGCTGTCTCAAGGTTGGCTTGTTTCAACTGTATCAAATTGTCCAACTCCTTCTCAATTTCTTTTAATTGATCATTCAATTGGAGAATGAGATCCATCATCTCTTCTTGTTGGGTTTGACTCTCAAGGACCTCCTTGGTCTACGGATGCTCTGAATGAGGCATCTTCAGTTGTTTCTTCAAAGCAACAATATCCTCATTCTTCTTTTTTATTAATTTCTCTGTAGCTTTGACATCATTGGGATTATACCCAAGCTTAATCACCAAGTCTTCCAGTGACTTGATTCTATTGTCCTTGACCTGTGAGGAGGCCTTTTCCATCTTGTACTGTGCAGTGATATTATCCGATGAAATTTGAAGTTTGTGCACAGTCATAACTTTATTTTTCATGGTGGAATAGATCATCTCACTTGCCTACTTATGGAACTCAATTTGGTCAATGGGGTGAACATCCCTGGCCAAAACTTCAAAATTTGTTTTCTTATAGTCAGCTAAGGATTTGGGCTATTGGACTATAGGCTACATTTTTGGTTTTCTAGCTACACCATTTGAATCAAACAAATCTTCTAATGGGACTAATCCCTTGGGAAAAAAGTTATTTTTAAGGTTTGAAATTTCAGGATCATAATTCATTATTTCTTCTATTTCTACCTTTTCTAAGTTATATATTTCTAATTTAGTGAAACTAGTCGGATTATCTATGTCTAAAGCATTTATATCTATCTTACTATCTATGTTATTACATACTGTACAATCAGTATCTATGTTACAGTTTTGAAACTCTCCTTCAGCATTCATGAAATCATAGGTTTGAGAATCTCGTGAGAAAATCTGCCAATATTTCAAATTGTCAGGTATAACAAGCCTATGTCTCACTTCTGCAGTGTTCTTGTGGTTGGGCTGAAAAGGTAATTTGCAGGTACTAGCAAAAGTCGCCAGACTATGAGCTTGCATGTTCTGTTTCCTAGGAATGGTAGCAAAATCAGTTTCAAGAAGGTCCTTAATTAAATCTAGGACAGTCTCTCTGTATTGGCTAAGTCTGGGATTATTCACAGAGTATCTCCTTTAATTTGTTTTATAATCAATTCTAAGTCTCCCATGATAGAATATCTCTTGGCTCCAAGTTTTCTAACAACTTTTAGTCCTAAGATTAAAGCTTCATATTCTGCCATGTTGTTTGTGCATTTAAAGTTTAATCTAAAGGAATGACCTACAGAATGATTATTTTCCATGTTGTGAATCCAAAATTCTGCGCCTGCTCCTAATCTATTTACAGAACCATCAAAATATAAATGCCATAGAGACTCATGGAATATGTTAACACTATCAGGTGCTTTGTATTTTTCTTCTACAGTTGTGATTTCATATTTGTCATTGTCTGAATTATACAAGATGAATGAGTCCATATCAGAATGCATGGAGTATATAGGGTAATTATGTGGTTTTTTGAACTACTTACCATGTATTTCGTTTCTCTGTAAAGTTTTCTTTGCTGTCCAAACACAGATATGGTGGCATATGACATGTCCAACTATAGATATCCTTGTAATTTTTCTCCCCTTGAGCGAGATAAGAGCATTCCATACTTGTGTGGGATATCAGCAATTACTATGTCCATGACAATACTCTTTGTTGGGCACTAGACTAGAGTTACACACAAATCTTTAATCAGGCTAAGGCATTTGACTTGGCTAGAATCAAAGGAAAATAAGTCCTTGTATGGTCTGGTGATATCTAAGTTTAGTCTCTCTATGATTGCTTTGGGCGTTAGGTTATGGGATGCCGCTGAATCTAACATAGCATTATGTAATATTTTATCATGAACATTCAAGCGAATATAGAATGGAGGGATAACCCCTTGTTGATGTTTTCCATTTACTTATAGACCAAATAACAACTTAGATTGATCATCATTAAGGTTTACAACATCTTCTCATTCACCTATGTTTAATGTTTCAGTGATTTGTGTCTTGTATGATTCATTTTTCACTAGCTCGGTCAAAGGAACTGATACTTTAAATTTGGCTATCTTAGTCTTAATGTTAAATGGCAATTGAGATTTGCTTGATTGTATGAGATCTTCCTTAGAAAATGTGGTATGTGTAGCATTATCTTCTTTTTCAGCATTTGGTAATTCAGTTTTTGGTTCAACAGTTTTGTTTTAAATTCTCTTATTTGGAATGGTCTGAGTAACAGTCTCAGTTTGAGTTTTAGTTGAAGTTATATCTAAAATTTTTGGGCAAGAAGGCTTCTGAGTTCCTCTAGGGAGAATTTGAAGAACTTTAGTCATGGGAGCTTCTGTTATCTTTTTAGTTTGGGTCTGGAATGTTTTCTTAGATGGAATTTCATTATTCCTTTTGCTTCTAAGGCTATACTGTTTATGGACTTCATAAATAGCAGATTCATAACCTTTATTTGTAGTCAAAGGACTCCTGAGATTGTAATTTCAATTGTTGTAACATGTGCATTTCCTATTCTTCTTGAGTAAGAAAAACAACATCTTCATTTTTAATTCCTAACAGATTTATCTGGGTATCCTCCTCTTCTTCATGGTTTTGTGAACCCTCAACATAGTTTTCCTAGAAAGGAGGTCTAATATGCTGATCTAGTATAACATTTTTCCCATTGTTAGGATTTTTCCTCAAGTTGGGGTTTCTTATTCGGGGTGCTTGTTGATTTTCCCATTGAGATTTTCTTTCCATGTTTTCTAATCTATCCATTATCCTTTCTCAAAATCTTAGCTAAACTATTTATTTTACCATCTGAAGTGGATGTTTCCTCTTTAATGACAACTATTTTCTCATTTCTCATCCTAGCTTTCTTAGCTAATAAATTTGCTTCTACACTAACAACATTAATTTTCATTTGTTCCAATATTTCAGGGTTTCTTTCCCTCAACTAGTAAGACATGTCAGT
The DNA here is from genome assembly GCA_000404065.3 of Pinus taeda. Taxonomy (NCBI): domain Eukaryota; kingdom Viridiplantae; phylum Streptophyta; class Pinopsida; order Pinales; family Pinaceae; genus Pinus; species Pinus taeda. The sequence continues at coordinate 36,923 of APFE031452817.1, forward strand.
GTCAAAACCATTAGTAAATTTGTTTAATGCTAGGTATGGTGGAGGTTTAATATTAGCAGGGATTGCATTGTAGATACTATTGAACCTAGTACAATAGTCTTGAACAGACTCATTAGGAGCTCTTCCAATGTTGTCATATTCAGACAATATTTGTAAGGGGTTTTTCTTTCTTTCCCATCTAGCAATAAACAATCTATGGAAAGCAGCTAAATCTGCAATATGATTAGCAAGTAAACTTTTGAACCACTTTTTAACATACCCTGTTAATGTTTGGGCAAATAGCCTCATTTGGACATCAGACCCATCAATCTCATGCAATTCAAAGCAATCAATCATTTTATTCACATGTTGTTGGTCAGTATACTGACCAGTAGCATCAAACAAAAATAATTTTCTTTGGTAATCTTGGGGCATGGCATGTAGTTGAGCTGGTAAAATCAAAGGTGCATATCTGTCTACCATGGTTGAGATTTTGATTTCACTGTGGGGCAAAGCAGTGATGTTTGAAGAAGGACTTGAGATGGTTGTAGATGAACTTGAGATATTTGGTTGGAGAGGAAGCTGAGGTATGAATGGTTTAGGGGAATGAACTGTGGTGGATATTATAGGTGAGGTGGTAGTAAATGAAGCTGTATTTACAGTTTTTGAAGACTCTGTAGAAATTTCAGAGGCAACAATAGTGAGGGCCACTAATTCAACTGATTTTTGAAGATAGGCATTGTCTATATGGTTTATCAAGGTTGAGGTTAAAGCTTCTAGTTTATCAAAAGTATCCAAAACAAGTTGATCTAAATCAGGATGTATAGGCACCTTTTTTGACTCAATAAATTGAATAAAATTAGGGTATATTACAGTTTCATGGATTGAATTTTCTGATTTGGTTCTAAATAAAGAAAGCTCAAATGACAGATCAAATTGAATATCCTCTAAGCTTGATAATTCTTTGGGGAGTCAATTTTCTTTAACTAACTGACTACTACTTCCTTGAGTTACTACCTTTTTTTATTTTCTTAAAATTATGTCAAGGTCATCAACTATTGTTGTAGGGTTTGGATCTAGATTTGCCATGGTATAGTGTGTTCTCCTGGAAGCCAGAATTTTAATTTTTTAATTGTTTTATGAAACTTTTTGACAACTCTAAGATGACCTTAAGGTGCAAAAGGTAAGATTTAACATTTTCCTTAAAGTTTTATTACACTAAGGAATGGTCCCCAGTATGGTCACCAATATGTTATCACTCCAAAATTTCTATAGAGTTGTTGTGAAAGAAATGATAGAGGTAACCACAAACCTACTTTGGGGATTAGGATCTAGCCTTCCTAATGCTCAGAGAGGGCTCTCTCTTTATGATTTAATTTTGTTTAGTTAATTAATTTTAGGCTAGTTATGATTGTGCTTGGGTTTTGATTTTGATTTGGTGGTGGATCACTTAGTTAGATGGATAGAGGGATGTCTATTACCATTGGTCTATGGGGTCAAATATCAAGCAAACCGGACTAGATTAAGTTCTAAAGATAATGTTTACAGGGCAAGGTAGCTGAGTAAATTCATATCTTAAGGCTGGATGGTGAAGTCGTTTTCAATCGGATCCAAGGAGAAATTAAGGGTTCCTTAAGCCGGATAATAAAGGAAGTGAAAGAGGTTAACCGGGATGGGAGAGAAATTAAGGATTCTCAGATCTTGATATTAGAAGAAAACATTAAAATGATTAACTGTTCAAGACAAAGTGTACTTAAACAAATTCTAAAATAAATTTCTAGTTAATTCATTCAATTTAGATAACATGCAAGTTTGTGAAATACATAAGAAAACAACAATTTGACAAAGAAAATAATTCACTGAAGTAGCTCAATACATGAATCCTATAATGCAATCTCTTTATTACTTAGTCTAGTTTGCTGACTTGAAAAAATGGTACAATGAACCCTCAAGTTACAGATCAATACAACTATATAAATGTCTAGCAATCAACCACTATACTTCGAATTGTGAAGTATTTATACAAAAAATAGTTTACAAAATATCCCAAATTGTCTTGGGAATTAATCTGAAAAAGAAATATCTTCATGCAAGAAGATAGAGACAGATATTCAACTGATGTAAGTTGTCCCTGTTTATTTGGTTGTGTTTTCTTTATGCTTTGATCTTTTGCTGTTTATTCTCCTTTGCTATTGGTCTTCCATGCTTGCTTCTCTTTGTACTTTTCCCTTCCAACTGATACACCTTCACCTGATACTCTTTCATCTAGTTGATCTATCACTTTTCTTTCACTATGTTGTTTTCACTTTTACTGTGCATTTTGACAGTAAGTCATTTAACTTTTCCAATGTGTTTTCATCTGGTAATTTGATATTTACCATTTTCCTATAGATTTCATATTCTTCTGTGTACTTGGAAAAGGTGGGTCTTTTCACAAAAATGTGTTTTACCTCATGCTGGAAGTATAATAGGTTCTCAAATGTCTAATACAGAACCTTTCCTGTAGGCATCCCCTTAATAGGGGAATTATTGTCTTGATATCTTTCCACCTCTCTGATTCTCCTATTGTAGTCTTCTTATGGCATCAATTTATCATTTATCACCAACGGATTTAGCAGACCTTTCTACCTTAAAACATCAAACTTTACCATAAACCTGTCTATAGCGAGCTACATGGTTTGGCATTTGTCCTGAAGGTTCATCATCAAATTCCTCTTGGTGAGCACCTTTTTCACTTCTAGTATGGTGCCAGTCATGTCAGCTATGTCCAGCTCCTACAATTCATATTTATTCTTAGAGTTAAGAATATGGATTATTCCGGTGGCTTCTTCTGCCATGTCTCCAAGTTCAGCCTTAACTCTTTGAACTGCTTCTGTATCCTCTTTGACTAAGTCATTTTGTTCAAATATGACTTATATAGATGGCCAAATATCATTGACAGAGTCAATGATATTGACCCATAGTTGTTCTTTAGCTTGGCCAAGTGGCTTCTTTAATGTCAATTCTTTTTCCAAACTCTTCATTCTTTCAGTCAACCTCGTTGACTTTTGAACTTCATTCTTGTGCATAATTTGTGCAAGTTTATTCTCATTCTCTAGACTTTTTATCTTTTCTTTAAGTTTATTTATCTCTGTGGTCTAAATGGACATGTCCTCCATTACTTTAACCAATTTGCTAGCCTCATCACTTGGCTGAGCTTTTGCTATTGTGGAACCTGATGCTGATGTAGATGTTGTTGTAGCTAGAAGTGTTGTAGCCAGTGGTGTTGTGGGGGCCAATGAAGCTACCAAGGTTGATGGAACTGTTGTAGTGACTATTGGAATGGCAATGGAAATGGTTGTCTCAAGGATGGCCTATTTTAACTATATCGAATTGTCCAATTCCTTCTCCATTTCCTTAAACTGATCATTTAATTGGAGGATGAGGTCCATCGTCTCCTCTTGTTAAGTTTGGCTTTTAAGGACTTCCTTTGTCTATGGATTCCAGTTGCTTCTTCAAAATAGTAATATACTCATTATTTTTCTTTATTAGTTTCTCAACATCTTTGACATCATTGGGATTATACCCAAGCTCAATCACAAATTCTTCTAGTGACTTGACTATGTTGTCCTTGGCCTGTGAGAAGGCCTTTTCGAGCTTGTATTGTGCAGTGATATTATCTAGTGAGCCTTGGAGTTTGTGCACAGTCATAGCTTTATTTGTCATGGTGGAATAGATCATCTCACCTGCCTGTTTATGGAATTCAATTTGGTCAATAGGGTGAACATCCCTAACCAAAACCTCACAATTTGTTTTCTTATAGTTCGTTGATGATCTTGGCTGCTGGATTGTAGGTTGCATGAATGTCATTTGCATTTTACCTATTTTAATGTCAAAGGTTGACATTAATCTATTTTGATTTGCAGGTGTCTGCTTGAAGTACTGGGCATAAGTCTCAGCCTTCAAAGCCTCATTCTTAAACTGAATTTCTTTGTATTCCTCTTTAATATCTTTCTCTTTATCCATAGGCTTGGTGTTTGAGGTAGAAGGCTGGTGTGTTTCTTCTGAAGTTGTTGGGCCTTTATTCCTTCCAACCATTGTTTCAGTGTCAATGATTTCCACTGTGTCAATGGTGTCTTCTTGTTCATTTACAAGATTAATCTTGGGCCTCTTCCTATAAATGATCTCAAATTGGTCATCTTTAGTGTCCATTACTAAACTAGACCTTCTTCCCTGCTTCTTTTCACATTCTTGTCTTAGTTTGTTGGAGTTTGTAGGATGGGAGTAATGTTCATCTGTTCTTTTAGGGCTAGAACCTGCAGAAAAGGACTAGTGTCAATATGCTTTTCCACATCTATCAAAGTATTCTCCACATCTACTACAATACTGCCCATATCTATAAAATTGTTTTCCAACCATTCTGACTGGTTGGCAAATCTCTCAATATCTGGCCTAGGATGATGTATTAAAGGACCCAATTTGACTTTGAGCCTTAGTTTATTTATGACTCCATGAGGGTCATATTGCCACATAAAAATATTCTCGAAATTCATCTGCTGTAAAATCTTATCTACCTCTGGTCAAACTTCCCTAGTATTACAAATAAAGGGGCCCAATTGATTTTTCATTCTGAACTAGATCTACTTCCTAGCTAATAGGAAATTCACTTCATCAGAGTTTATAATATTCCTAAAGTATTCTAATGCAAATATCTTCAAGGGGAGGTATTTGGGCAATTTATAGGGAGCTAGTTGGCATCCATATATCCTTATCTTTGTGTGGTCTTGGTATAAATACCAGTCTCCCACTCTACTATTATTTGCCAACTGTAAAACTCTTTTAATCTCTTGATTGATCCTGGACCGATAGCTATTGGTTAGCATGTTTATAATAGGACACCCAAATGAGTCAATGAACTCTTTATAGGAAGACATAATGGAGTATCTTTGGATAAATGTGTCCAATAGATGACTAATCTTGGATTGCCTTTAGTGTTTAACTTCTGAATGTTGATTGGAAACTTTTCTGACTGATAATATAAGAACATGTGAAATAAAACTGAAGAGTATTTGAAGACTCTCTCATTTGGTAGTCTGATGAATTGTTCATGAATTTTGTCTGCTATGAACTGAGAATAGTTATAAATTGTAGCAGGAGGCTTGCTTGGGAAAAATATGGAAAGGAAAGCAAGAACAACCTCATCCACATGTTCATCAAAGGTGTACCGTAAAATGCAGGAAATCATGGTAATAACTTGTCTTCCTCTCTCAGAGAAAATGGTGGCAGCATATGGAGGACTATATGTAAGAATATGAGACTCCTCTATGATGAAAGTTTGAAAAATCTAGGCCATCTTGGGAAGCTTTAGATTGGTATAGAGGTCAAGTAAGCCTTCAATTGAAAGTGGGGTCTCATTTGAGCTTGGTTGGATTTGTAACATTTGATTAATGGATTTTGCAGTAATGGTGAATAAAACTTGTTGGTCAGGGGTGACTATGGCCCCTTGACTGGGAACATAGCAAGCTTGGTAGAAGAGGATGATTTCTAGGAATTGGTGTACCTGTGGGAAATAGTACTTGGGCAAATTTGACTCCCAAAGGTGAATGTCATCATTCTGATTTAAAAATTTGTCTTTACTCTAGCAGTGGAGTTTTAGTAGGTAGGCAGGGGAAGCAATGTCCTTGATTGAAATTCTCTATTGGCTAATGCAAGGTGGTCAATATCAATGTGAGGGGTTTGCAGGGGTCTTACATCCAGAGAAGTTTGGGAAGCCATAATTGGATTAATTCAACTGAATTAGTCTTTCTGTGGCTTTGGGAGTGAGATTTAGAAGCTCTGGACAGTGGAAGGGTAATTTCAATCTGTAAAAAGGGGTTTGGATGCACAACAAGTCTTTCTTCAGTTTAGGAAGGTTTCTTAATTAATTTAATTAATTAACCATTCAATATTTACCGTGCATTTTTCAAATTCACAGGGTTGTTCTGGTTTTTTCTAAGAATACTTGGAAATTGGCGATTTGGTGCACAGATGGGGTTTTGTGGTAGCTGCAGAGGGTACTGAGGCTTGAACTGACTATTTTCTTCTTCAATTTTGTGTCCACAGCATCTTCAGGTGGCAAATGGTGGTCAAATTGGTCGCACAGAGGTTCAGGGTGTCAGAAATGGCTTAGCAGAGTTTTATAGCGAAAATGAATGAAAAGAGTGAATTGGGGCTTTTTTGGCCTTTTAACCAATAATGGTTACATTTTGGCACAAAATTTGGCCAATGAATAGTGGGTAGTTTTGCCTTTAGGCGGGGAGGTGGTTTCCATATTGCACCGTTTTTGGATTGAGGGCGGTATTTTTCGGGAGCACGCGATATAACGTGGTGCTACCACATAGCCAAACAACGCTATGACAAAACCATGAATCTCGTGTGCTCTCGGGTCATTAACAGTCAGACGATGAATCCGTGCGATATGGTTGTGCACTGTTGGATCTGGGGGTAGGAGATCAGAGGGATATCGTGCATTGAAGTTGAATGGACGGAGTTGCGAGAGTGAATGGTAGGGCCCAAGGTTTAATTACAAATAATTGTAATTAATTAATGAATAATGTCAGGATTTAATATTAGTAGAGGGTTAATAAGGGTGGGACCATGGGTTATATGGCGAGGTATTTTAACTACACCAAGGGTTGGTGGGTTAAAAATGGTGTCAAGGAATTTATAACATGGGGGATTTATAAGTGGGACTTTAGGAAAAACTTAGGATAAAGGGTTTTGTGGGTTTTTAAGGGGGAAAAAGGGGAATTAATAAGGGGGGGAGTGATATTTGTGATGGGGAATGGGTTTCACACTAGGGAAAAGGGTTTTGGGTAGGGGGGATGATTTTTGAAGGGTGATATCTAGGGATATGTGTGAAACCAAGGGGTAAAGGTCAAAATGAGGAGAAAAGGAATTTATAAGTAATGAAGGGATAATGGGGGAAATTGGCAAATAAGTATGTGCGAGTGTAGTGAAATGAGGGGAAATTAGTAAACAAGCTTTGGTGAATATCCTTTCTTTTTCACAATTCCTCCTACACATGAAACTTAGGTTTAAGCATAATGAATGTGCTTTTGACTTAGCAACCTTGTGTATTTGCAACATTTCTTCTACCTATCCTTTACTTATCCTAGCATTTTCTCTTCATTTTAATGGGTGCATTTGAGCTTGCTGACCCTTTATTTCCTTTTCTTTTGATAAGTAAACTATCTAATTCTAACCTTATAACTTCCAATGGCTCAGATTAAACTAATGAGCTCATTATTATTCTCTACCTAACTACTGATCTGCAAAGATTAAACAGATTGGCTAGATCTTTATTCTCTATCTATCAACATGAAATTTAAAGCATGAATGAGTCAAGATTAAACTATTTAACCATCATGAATTGTGGAATTTTTGACAAGCTGCATGCAATCTTATTTTGTAAATTAAAGTAAAAAGGTAGTGGCATTTGAATTTGCAGACTTCCATGATCTATTTTATCTCTTTTTGGGGTTCATATTTTTCAATTTTTTATCTTTTTTCTTTCCTTTTGTCATTTGATTATTCTTTTAGGACTACCATCTTTACATTTTTTAATTTTTTAATATGGAAAACATTTTGCAGAAAGGAAAATTATGTACAATATTACAAAACTAACCATAGCCAATTCAAAATTATGAATCCTATTATTATAGGACCCTAACATTAGCAATTTTCCTTTGATTGAAGGAAATATTCTCTTAAGGTAAAATAGTTGATCCTTTTAACACAATCAGTAGTTGTTTTCAACAGACCACTGCTTTTATATATTTATGAGTGCTTCTTTGTTTTTGGCTAAAGGTTCTTGTAGATTATGGACTTTCACCTTGATATCATTGTTTAAGCATGTTTTTACAGTTGTAAGAGCTAATGAGAATGGAGAAGGTACATTCTCAATTCTCAATTTCTCAATTAATACATTTAAATAGTTATTTCAATTTTCATATGTGGAAATCACAAGATTTATTTTTATGATTTAGTGATTAAGACTGATACCTCTACAATTATGTCTTTGCAATATATAGGGAATTTTATCCTCTGGCATCTTAAAATGACACAAGGATTTCTAGTTATTTGTGGTCTGTATAATCCTGCAGATTCATATAGGAGGAACTTTCTCATTGTGTTCTCTATTATGCAGACATGCCAAATTTAGTCTAAGTCAAGTAATTAATGAGCAGCTCTCAACTTACAACTTTGATGATTTCCATTAGAAAAAAACTAGATCAAGTGTTAAAAATCGGCTTGAAAAATATAGAATTTCTAGAACTTTGTTGTTTATTGTTTCTCTAGTTGGCATATGCATGTCTGATATGACCTTGAATCCTGCCATTTCTAGTATGTTATGGTCATCTGATATGTTGTGATCATCTGATATGTTTGAAAAGTGCGATTGAAATGGAGGGAGGATGTGGTGTCACATGGGAACATATTCAACTAAAATGCTAAATTCTCTTCAAGATTGAAAACAACTAATAACTCCATGGTCTACTGTTTGGGGTGAAAGTTTAGGCTACCATATTTGGGGTTGTCATTTTTGGACCTATATGAATGTAGGTAGAGAATATATTTTGGGTGTTAATGGAGGAATCAATAGCGGTCATCCAAATTTCAAATGTCATTTAAATGGCTTTGATTTCCATGTAAGACAAGAAAACCCTTTCTAGAAGAAATGAACGCACTAGAAAGGTAGGTTGCCTTGACACATTTATAATTTATGGCGTGCATTTTTGTACATAATAACACTAATTATAATTCATTTTATATTTACTTTGTAATTCATAAAATGGAGTCCTTGTAAGAGAAAGTCATTGTGAGATGCCACTTATTGTTGTAAATGACATTTTAGGTGTATACTCATCTGATTTCTAAAATTTCAACCTAATTGACATAGCCAATGAAATCTTACAAGAGATATTCCATTCTCATAGGTTGTAAGTGGAATGGTGATCAATTTGAAACACTGTAAATAATTCTCAGGTTATAAAGGTTTACAATTTGACAATCCCAAGAGTTGGTCTTTGCAATGAATTTGTAACTCTTAGCTTGACTCGGGTGAACAAGATAGAAATTTATAAAATGATTGTGACTTGTAAGGTTGTTGTCAATTTCCATTTTACACTGAGTGCATTGATTAAGAAAACAAGTAGAAAGTTTTTGAAACTATAAGTATGCAATAGTTTTTATTGACTTGCATGGAGAATATAAGAAATGCATTTATTAAATGTGATGAACAATGCATAGATGATGAATTGAAACAGTGGAAATGGGCTTGGTGAGAGTGATGTTTTTTCAAACTATTTTTGTTCCATAAAAACACTTAGGAAATGTCAAGTTGTATGGAAAGTTACATTTCCAAATGAATAGTAATTTTGTCTTATAATAAATATTTATTGTTATGTCATAGGAAATTAATGACTTTATGCACACTTAGGCTACTAATGGTATTGCAATCATTTTTTCTTTTTGATATACTTTAGCACCATGTTTTTGCATAGCTTCTCCTTTAATACAAACATTTATTGAAGCTTTGTTTTCCCACAATCAAAATTAATATTTCCACCTAGAACCAAACTATTACAAAATCTTGCTACAAAATGTTAATTGACTATCACCATCTTGTTTAGTATGTTACTTCTATAGCCAGGGTTTTGCAAATCCGTAGTAAGGAATGCAAATGCACCATTGCTAAAATGAATTAAGGATTTGCATTATTCAAAAAAAACTGAAATATACATGTTTTTTATTTTACTGTTGCAAAATTTTGATTTGATCTCACAACTTTATTTTTATAGATTATAACAGAATGTCGTAATTGAATACTATATCTTGTGGTATCCAAGTGGTATAAACTAATTCAAAAAACCTTTCAGTAAGGTGATGAATGTGGCTTGAAATTATTTCAAGCTAACTTGAGGCCCTTGAAGTTGCGAAGGACAAAAGACAATACTGTAAAGAAGGAAGGTATGTATGTAGAATTGGACTTTCATCTAGATTTTGATGTCTAGTCCCTTTGAGTGATTTCTAATATTTGTTCACAAATTTTTGAAATTTCATTTGAGGTTGATGTCCAATCCTCTTCACAATTATGCATCTATTATGGAATTTATTTTGAGGTTGTGCCAATTCTGAATGTCCTTTTCTTGTCATGAGGTAAGTTCTACTTTAGAATGTCTTTTTTAAAATTATTTTTATTATCCTTTGTAAAACGATTTTTATTGAAAAACATTATGTCGAGCCCCAAAGACCAAGAGTTTTTTTAATTGTCTTATGAGCAGTTATATGTTGGAATTTGTTTTAATTGCTAGGTTATCAAAAGATGGGGTTATACATAAAGATAACAACTGGGGTGATACACAACAATGTTCTAATTCAAATAAGATGGCGTGGAATTTGTTCTAATTTCTACTTTATCAAAAACTGAGGTGATACACAACAATATTATGATATCTAGTCCCTTTGAGTGATTTCAACTAGGGATTTCATCTGGATTTTGATGTCCAGTCCCTTTCATTGATTTCTAATATTTGTTCATGAATATTCATACCCATTCTTGTCCTTCCTCCTACTAATGTACAAGTGGATACACAATAGCTACCCATTCTTGTAACGATAACAGTTTGGATGATACACAATGGTGTTATAATTCGAATAAGATGACATGGAATTTGTTCTAATTGCTACTTTATCAACAACTAGGGTGATAGTCAACAGGCATCTGATATCTTATACCTTTGAGTGATTTCAACTAGGGCTTTCATCTGGTGATTTGTTGTTGAATGTTAGTTTTGTTGTGCTAATTTCAACTTCATAATTAAAAACAATTGCTTATCATTTGCTTCATGTGCATAGGTTTCCTTTATGGTGTTTGTGAATTAACAGGTAAATTTTCTCAAGTTTTATGTTGAATTCATGAGAAAAATAGCATGAAAGTAAAGTGTTGAATAGAAGCAAACAAATGTACATAAAACCATCAAAACAAACACTTAACACGGTGTTTTTATGAAGGATTTCACCCCCCTTGAGCTACATCTCCTTGGTCCAACTTACATGGCTTGGGCCTCTATATTACCTCATGGAAAAAAGTGATATTTACAATGCTCTACTACTCCTAAAACCTACTTCAATGTGCTGAGAACATCAAAATCATCTAGGAATGCCTTTTCCTGATCCTAATTTGGTCGAATTTTGCAAAAGTTATGGAAAAATCAATTTCTCCTAATAAAACTCCACTAAAACTGGAGGAACTCTAGTTAACTCCACTAAAACTAGAGTTACCACCAAATTTGGGAGCTCCACCAAATATGTCACCATCTTAATTATGTAATTAATTAGCCATAAGTGTAGTTTAATTATGGGTTAATTAGTGGTTAGTGAATAATCCACACGTTTAATGGCAACCGTTGGTCTGGCGGTTTCCATGGTAGGTCATGGTGGCATAAATGTCATGGTTATGGTTTACATAGCCTCAGGTTCTGTGGTGTGATCACATTGGAGGGGGTTGGCCCACGGGGTTGGCTCCCTCCTCCCCCCAACTGCCATCATAATAACATTTAAATATGTATTGTGACCATTACATGTTAAGTCAAAATGGTAGAACAATAAGACTTGGAGTTAGTGCGGGCGAGGTCATGGGTTCGACTCTGCTGACCTGCCCATAAATTTTTCCAATGCGCCATTGATATGCTTGACCTTTGGATAGGGACATGTGGTGGCCTTCGGGCTTATCACTTGTCCCCTCCTCATTGGTCCATCCTCCGACCAATAATATGAAGCCAAATCACCACACCATTAACCAACCACAATGCGCCACTTGGCAAAACCTGATAGGAAGTTGACCGCCTTTGACCCTGCCATGTCAGCGGTATGAACTGCTGACTATGCAGTGACTGTACCTTTTTTTTTAATTCCTATGTTTGGCAAAGCAGACAAAACGCGATATATTCCTCATACGAGATCAGTTTGGAGTGAAATGAGTTGCACTAGGATCATATCACCAAGACAGACACGGTCTTTCAAGTTTTGAGCAATTCTAAGAACCTTGATTTTTGAGCTAAATACTGAGCACTTGATCATTCCTGCCCACTGGAAGCCTTTTGGACCCCAAAAGATACTATCAATTGTTCAGCAGGTGAGGGTACAACTCCCTCACATTCTTGATCTATAACCATTTGGCCTTACAATGATTTTATCCCTTCAGTCCCACTCAAAGGTATTCAACATAACCTCTCTTTGAAGTTCTGGTTCTTCTGTCAAGTATTAGATCTTGTTCAAGTTCATCAAGGTATTCTAGTGAGAAATCATCTATTGATGGTAGCTAAACATGCTCTCCTTGATCATCAATCAAAGGAGGCTCAAACAATCTCAAATTCTCAACATTAACAATAGAGTATATTTGCATATAAGGAGGCAAATCTAGCTTAAATTCATTGTTACCAATATTTTCCAGAATTTTAAAAGGACCATAATAGATTGGCTTTATCTCTTTACCATCCCCTTGAAGCCTCTCTTTGCTAATATATAGCCAAACTTCGTCTCCAACTTGAAATTTATGATCGACACAGTGTTTGTCATGCCTTGCCTTGTAGTTGCTCTAACTCTTTACCAATTGTTCTTGAACTGTGTGATATATCAACTGAATTTTCTCAATGAACTTCCTTGCCTTATTGATGTCACTATGACCATCGATGGCAACATCTTTCTCAAAGATGAATTCTAATGGTGATCATGGAAAGTACCCAAAACATTCCTCAAATGGTGATTTGTTTGTGGAAGAATGCTTTGCCATGTTGTATGCATGTTGTATGTAATGCAACTGTTCATCCCACAACTTGGGATGTTTGTTGCAATATCCTCTAAGAAGATGAATAATTGCCTTGTTAACCACCTCGTTTTTTCCATCTATTTGCGGATGAAAGGATGTACTCTTCTTCAACTTAGTTTCCATCATGTCCCACAAATTTGACCAAACATTCCCAACAAATCGAGAATCTCAATCACTTACAATGGAAGTAGGAAGACCAAAATGAACCCAAATATTTTGGAAGAAAATATGAGTTGTTTTTTCAGCTATAATTTTCTTTTTACATGGTGTTAGAATACACATCTTTCTAAACCTGTCTACAACTACATACAAGTAATCATGACCTTTCCTTGACAATGAAAGACCTCCTACAAAATCCATTGAGATACTCTCCCATGGACGTGAAGGTACTGGAAATGGAGTGTACAATCCTAGTTTCCTATTGCTAGGCTTACTTGTTTCACATAAAGAGCATCCTTTAATGAAATGAGATACATCATCAAACATGCATGGCCAATAACAATACCCTTGGAGATTCGCTACTGTCTTGCCTACAACAAATTGTTCAGCAATCAATGAAGTGTGTGCCTCCCTTATGATAATGTTTCTTTCTCCCTGTGGAATACATAACTTTCCCAACCAATACAACAAATTTTTATGTACATGGTAATCTAACTCTTCAATTTGGTTTCCTTGCCTCAATCTTGCATACACATCTTGAAATTCATTATCATATGCATATTGCTCAATGTAACTTTCATGTAACAAAATTGTGCTTGAATATAACAGATGAATTTACAATAGGCCTAGAAAGCATATCATCTACCTTATTGTAGATTCCCTTTTCGTACTTGATAAGCAAATGAAACTATTGTAGAAAACTCATCCATCTAAAGTGTCATGATTGCTACAACTTTGACTGTGACTCTAAGTACTGCAATAGTTGATGGTCAGTATGGATAATGGTCTCCTTCCCCATCAAGTATTGTTTCCATTTTTTGACACTTTGTACCAATGCATAAAGTTCTTTGTCATAAATAGGATAGTTAGTCATAACACCATTAAAAGTTTCAGAATGAAATGAAATGGACTTACCATGTTGCATAAGAACTGCTCCCATGGTGTAATCACTAGCATCCATTTGAATCTCAAATGGTTTTCTAAGATCTGGAAGAGCCAATATCGATGTTGAACTGATCTTTTGTTTTAAAGCATCAAATTCTTTCTGTTGTACATCTCCCCAATGGAAGACTTTCTTGACACTAGTCAATGCATGTAGTGGTGTTGCAATGGAAGAAAAATTAGCAATAAATTTCCTCCAATATTGTGCTACCCCTAGAAATCTTCTTACCTCTGTAACTATATTTGGATTGGGCCAATTCAAAATGACCTCAACCTTAGAGGGGTCTATCGTCAGCTCACCTCCTCCAACAGTGTGTCCCAAATACACTAAATAAGTCTTGTCAAATTCACACTTTGACATCTTTAAAAACAAATGTTCTTTTCTCAAGACATCAAGTACTTTGTTCACATGCATGACATGTTCATCTCCAGATTTGTTGAATATGAGAATATCATTTAAGTAAACAATGACAAAGTCATCTAGAAATGGTCTCTATACATCATTCATAGCTCTCATGAAAGTAATTGGAGCATTTGTAATATCGAAAGGCATAATAAGTGACTCAAAGAACCCTTGTTTAGTTTTAAATGAAGTTTTCCAAATGTCCTCTTCAGTTATTCTAACTTGATAATAACCACTTCGTAAGTCTAACTTAGTGAAATACTTTTCATACCTCAATTGATCAAGAAAATTATAAATTCTAGGGAGTGGATAAGGATTCTTTACCGTTATTTTATTCAATGCATGGAAATCCACACACATGCTCCAAGTCTTGTCCTTCTTTGGCACCAAGACAATGGGTGAACCACATGGCAAAGTAGATGGCCGTATGATACCTTTGTTCAACAATTCTTGAATTTTCTTCTTGATTTCCATACTGTCCATAATCAACATATGATACATGCAAATGTTTGGAAGTGGAACATCCTATTGCAACTGTATCTCATTCTGAATTCCCCTCTTGGAAGGTAACCTCTTTGGATCCTGAAACATCTCTCCATGCTTTCTTACCACATCAAACAAATCATATTTTATGTTATCATCACAACCTTCAAAAGATTCATAATCAATATCATTCTTTTTCTTGATCATGATGTCAGGCCAGGGTAACTCCAGAATGAATGAGCGAGAGAAAACTGATTGATTTTATTCATTAGCTAACATACATTTATATACATAAATATGGTGGATCAATTCATCTTCTGGATGACTATCCAGTTCACCCATCCGTTTCGGATTAGGTGTCAACATTCCCCCCCTTAATCTGAAGGGATGTTGGTGAGTCCAAGCATCGTTCTGAATCTTTCAAGCTTTTCTCTTCCAAGCGCTTGGGTGAAGATGTCCGCAACTTGCTCATTTGTGGAACAATGGCGGAGATGGATTGTTTTGGCCTCAACATGATGTCGGATCAAATGATATTTAGTATTGAT
>APFE031452817.1:60186-118428 GCA_000404065.3 Pinus taeda
GGGGGGCTGCTTTGAGAAGAGCGAAAACAATCTTTTCCCAACTTGAAAATTCATGAACAGAAAAATACCCTTCTAGCATATTTAACCATTTATCTACAACATCTGCGTCTATTTTAACCTCGAATATGGGGATTTCAAAATTAACTTGTACCTTAAAGGGCGTGGCGTTTCTAGAGTAGCTACTGGAAGCCGATGCGTCACCTCTAGGTAGCCGGTGAAGGATCTGCGCAAAGTTATCCATCATCGCGTTCCTTTGTTGCTCGAGCGCTTGTTCGAGCAAAATTTTGATAGGATCTCCTGCCCCCTCGTCTTTCTTCTCATCCGCCATGGGAGGCCGTCGGGATTTTTGAGGCTGGTCTTGCAAAGGTTTGACCAGTTCAAGCCCTAACTCCTTATATCCCAACCTTGTTGGGGACATGCAAAGAAAAACAAAGAAAAAGCAGACCCCTCTGATACCACTGATCCGGATTTAAACAGGAACGCAATAAATTACATAGATACCCATATACACAAAGATGCAGCGGAAATAATACTTCATTTCATTAATGGAAAATACTGAAATATGCTTACAAACAGAAGTGGAAATAAACCAGCTAGGGCAATGGTAGCTTATTTCTGAGAAGAGATGTGGCGGCTACATGCTTCTGAACTGTAAAGGCTACATTGTGGCGGACAATATGTCCTTTTACAAAATGTGACTTGTTACTTATAGTATTTTTCAGTTACAATACCATAGGTCAATTCCATGGGTGAATGAATACCATGGGTGGATTTTACAATACCACCGGCGGATGCCATTTACAATACCATGGGTAAATTCCATGGGTCGATGAATAATATGGGTGGATGACTACCATGGGTTGATGCCATTTTCCATTCGGATCATTCCTCCCTCCTTAAGAAGCAATGGTCCCCATTGCGTAAAGTTCCCTCGTGCGAAGCCTTTGTTGAATATGAAGAGCCACTGATGATAAGGGTTTTATGTGGTTAACTCAAAACCCTGATAAACGAAGATCCGAGGATAGAGATACCCTGTAATATTTGTGACCAACTGTGATTCTGACAGTGTGCGGCCTAGCAAATGGACTTCGATGACAAGGATTTTATGCGATTGACCCATAACCAGGATGTTGGTTGTTGATGAAGTAGCAAGTGCCTACATAGCCTGGGGTGGGACGACACGTCTCCAAATAACCCAAGCTGAATGCTGCTATGTTGAAACTAATGAATGTGAAGTAGGTGCCTACTAAAGTGGGGTGGGAGGGCACGTCTCCAATGGGAACCCACTCCAAATGCTGCTCTAGAATTAAAACGGACATAACTCGGCCAATATAACTCAGAATATTTATTATAACCTGTTTTTAGAAGCAGAAGGATCATTTTGCATCTTCCCATGAGTTGGAAATCCTTATCTGGACACTCTGAGATATCAGATTCGTGCTGCAACAGTTCCGTCGTCACAAAAATTCTGATAAAATCGCTGATTTTAAATCAGCGATATCTCCCACATCTGAACTCCAATTCGACCCATTTTTTTTTAAAATTGGGTGATTTTTCGAGAGGAATCCAGATCTGGTATTTGTTTTTTTAAATTTTGTACCAAATGTTTCAGATCTGATCTGCAAAGTCGTCGCCCAAAAAAAAATCCTGCAAAAAAATGAAAAAAGAAAAATTCTTCCTGCTTGACCCAAGAAAATGCTCTGTGGAGGTTGTAGCACATGCTTGAAGTTTGTTGAATATTGCTGCAAAATTTGAAACAACTAGGGCGATGGTAGCTTATCTCTGAGAAGAGATGTGGTGGCTACATGCCTCTGAACTGTAAATGCTACATTGTGGCAGACAATCTGTCATTTTACAAAATGTGACTTGTTACTTATAGTATTTTTCAGTTACAATACCACAGGTCAATTCCATGGGTGAATGAATACCATGGGTGGATTTTACAATACCACGGGCAGATATTCCACAGATCTTGCACAATGAGATCAAGAAGTATTGCGACTTTCCGCTGTAGGAGAGATTGTGGCTTCCTCGATTCGAATTCTACGCTGAACGTCTTCAACACCCTTCAAATGCCATCCTCGACTTACACGGGCTACAAACGCTATTCACGGCCTCAACAAACTCGTGATCCACTCAAACAATATCTCTTAGACAACATACACTCATACAATAACTTGGCTCTGATACCATTTCACAAATCTTGCACAATGAGATCAAGAAGTATTGCGACTTTCTGCTGTAGGAGAGATTGCGGCTTCCTCGATTCAAATTCTACGCCGAATGTCTTCAACACCCTTTACAATGCCATTTACAATACCATGGGTAAATTCCATGGGTCGATGAATAATATGGGTGGATGAGTACCATGGGTTGATGCCATTTTTCATTCGGATCAATCAATCTTCACATGCTATGATATTGGTGCCTGTTTTAATCCATATAAAACTTTCTTTAATTTGTAAACAAGGTGCTCTTGACCCTTTCTAACAAACCCTTTTGGTTGAACAAGATATACTTCTTTTAGTTTCCCATCCAAGGCGGACTTAACATCTAACTGATGTAGTTTACATTTATGTTTAGTATCTAAAACAATCATCAATCTAATTGTATTTAACTTAGTTACGTGTAAAAATTTCTTTATGATCAATTCCCTCCTTTTGTGAATATCGTTTTGCAAATAAATTGACTTTATATTTATTTATACTTCGATAAGTTTTAAAATGTAGATTCTGACAACTATTTTGATCATATTGGTACCTTATTTTTAGGAAATTATGTTAATTCCTAAGTATCATTCTTCAATATAGACTTATATTCTTCCTTCTTTGCATCTCTCCACTCTTTATGTTCATTAGCTTCTTTGAAATTCAAAGGTTCTATGCCATTTATAACTTTAGTCATCAAGGCACGATATTTAAATCTTCTGGGTGGTTGAGTTTGATGAGATGACCTTCTTGGTACTTCATTGTTTTCATCTCTTCTCTTGCTTCACGGTGAATCATCTCTTTCTCTTGGTGCACTATGGCTACTACAAGTGTCCAAGTCACTAGATTCTTCCTCCTTTTTCCATTCTTCTTTATCATTTTCTTCCTTTTTGTCATCATCACATTGATAAGGAATATGCCAAGCATTATACTCATCATCCTTTTGGCCTTCATTTGTAAGCTCATGAAAAAATACATCTCTGCTCATAAATTTTTTATGTGCTAGGATCAAACAACTTATATGCTTTATGATCTGATCCAGGGGATCAAACTGATAGTGCTCAAAATCTCCCAAAACTGGTGCCAAATCATAGATCTCATCGTTATGATTCCAATGATGCTTGAATCGCCAATCTGACATCGTATGAGGAAGTTATTACGCTCTAAAATTTTTGGCAAACAACCAAAAAGTCAACTTGTAGTGTTTACTCGGTTGTGTACAAATGCCATGTGGTGGTCTATACAATTACGTTATGTTGACGTCATTTGCTGACTGGGAAATACAGAAGCCAATCAGAATTTGACATGTGGACCAGTCTTATGGGAACACTTGGCACATCATTATTGGTTGAAGGCTTTGAGGGATGGGCCAATCATAGAGTGACACATGGCGCAATCCTAGGGCACCACGCGACGCTCTAGAGAGGCCAAAATTTTGTTATGTGACCGATAGGCTTCGTAGGAATCGAACGACTGACCTCCAACATACAACGAACTGCTCTACTGTTATGCCACGGGTGGTTCTAATTATATGTGGGTGGCAGACTTTTATTTATTGTCGTTGGGATCGATGATTGGGGGGAGGGTTCAGCCGATTGGGCGTGACACAGTTTATTGACACAATGTAACCACCAACTGGGGTGTAGGAGAAGATGCAGAGGTTAAGCGGTAACGCTAGGTCATATCTTTGATATGTGACCATCGACGGGAGATGTGGAGGGGTGGGGCTCGTGGCACCTTGCCCGCACCCCAGGCCCAAGTTTCATTGACTGCCACGAGACTGAGAGTAGGGCTATGGAGGCGCGTGGCTTATGGACCGCCCCCCACGGTCGCATGTAGTGCCATATGACTGATAAGGAGTGGAGGGGCTACGACCCATAAAAATGATTTTTATATAACCAAAAAACACTAAGTCCGCTGATAAATGTGGATCGAACCAAAACCTTAGGGATACCATCAGAGTGTCATACCAACACACCACCGAGTTAGTTTGTGGCCAAGTTTGCAGAGTGAACCAATTTGTAGAGGTGTTTGCAGGCAGTTTGAAGGAGGCGGCCTATCTTGGCCATTTTTCAGCCTTTTTGAAACTAAGAAGAGCCTACACATGGGTTTTTGGGCATTTTGGATGCAATGCCATTGTTATTTTTGCAAGTTGAGACTTTTATGTTGATGTATTTGAACACTTGAGCATATAATAAAAAATGCCACCATTGGAAGCTGGACCCGAAGACGTAGCCCAGGAGGGGTGTACTCCGTCATCAATTTGCTATGTTTTGATGTTGATTATTTTCCATTTTAACTGTTAAAAATCTGCAAAATTTACTTTATTTTGTGTGCTTATGCAATCACGATCTATTGCCTAAAAGACATAAACTAGCTTGCAAAACATTTAATGAAACCTTCATTTTTAATTTCAGATCAGTTTGGTATGAATGCATGGTTTTTGTGAAGGTTTGACAAAATTTCCATGTTTTTTTTGAATGCTTACAAGGTTTAAATTGAGAAGAGGAAAATGAGTACTTGAAGAACCAAACCCTCAAATTGGCTCAAGGAGGCCATGAACTCCACAAGTCATGGCATATGAAGAAGGACAAGGACCAAAGTTGATGTCTGAGGATGAAAGAGCTTTTAGAAATGCTTTTTATGATATGTCTGAGATGGTGAAAGTGTTGTACAATGAGAGAACAACAAGATTGCAAGGAGAAAGTTCTAATCAACCAAAAGGTAATGGTGGTAATGGGAGTAAGCCTCCACCTCCACCTCCACCTCCTCCTTCACCTCTACCTACACCTCCATCCTCACCTCCTTTTTCCCATAGACCTACTCCTCCTCTATCTGCAAAGGACATGCTAAGTCTCCTTTGATTAATCTTGATGTCAAATTTGAATTTCCTATGTACAATGGGGAAATAAATGTTGAAAAGTTGGATAATTGGGTTCATCAAATTGAAGTCTATTGCAAAATTCAAAAGATTGACCATGATGTCGCAAAGATCCAGCTTGCTTCTCTTCGCTTGGAAGGTGCAACTCTGATCTTGTGGGAGGCTAGACCTCAAGAAGATTTGAAGAAAAATGGTAAACTTATCTCTTCTTGGAATGATTTTATAGCTGCATTAAGAAGAAAATTTTATCCATTAGCTTAAATGCAAAAGACAATTATGGATTGACAAAATTTTAGACAAGCTAAAGGGTAGTGTCCAAAGTTACATACAAGAATTTAAAAAAAGAGCTTTAATCTTGGGTGTTGATTTAACTTCACAATATACTCTCCTTGAGTATATAGGTGGATTACATAGTCATTTAAGATATACTATACTTATTTTTAATCCCACCAATTTAGTTGAAGTATGTGTTCACGCAACTCATTTAGAATCAAAGGCAAAAATGTTCCTCAAGATTCCAACAAGAAGCCTTTTAAATCCGGAGACAAAGGAAATAGGAAGTTTAAAGGCAAAGGAAAAAATAATGCTACTGTCAAGAAAGAGGGATGATATTTAAGATGGGAAATTACTGGGATTTTGGGGGGGGGGGGGGGCGAATCAGTAATTTAATTATTTATTTCTACTCAACTTAATCTTATTCTTATGCATTTAATGATTTATGTTTATGTTCAATCGTTATTGTATTGCTTTTGCAGATTTCAAGGAGAGCGGTTTGTAGATAGGTTTATCAAAAATTAAAAGCATTCACACAACATACAAGAATTAAACACGTAAAGACATTAGATATAAATGGAAACCTCGAAAGGAGAAAACCACGAACTTTAGGCTAGAAGTGATGTGAAGGCAAGCTACTACTCCTTTTTGCATCAGATTTTTGTAGGCTCCAGCCTACAAGAGGCTCCTAGCTCAGCGGAAGTTTCAACCCCCACTAGTTTTCTGTAGGCTACAACCCACAGGGGGCTCGTACCTTAACATGCTATTTTTCAAGTTGTAATATAATTTTTTTTTGTTTGTTTGTTCAGGTCACAAGCGCTGGTTACCTCTTATCCAATTCTGCTGTCAAGTTTTCTACTGAACTGCTCCTTCTCTTCCCTCTTCTTTTCTTCTACTACTGCTCATTTTTTCTCTGATGTAGACCACTTCCATTCAAAAAGGAAGAACACTTGTTTCATTCCACATTATATGTCTCATAAGCAAACCCTCTTGGTTATTTGTATTCTTTGGAGGAATATGAAATGAAACATAGTCTCTTGGACTTCCAAAATTGCTCACAAGCTTGTCATTTCATTTTCAGTTCAGAAAATTATTTGTAATAAAAAATAGAGTTGAATTAGCAACTCATTCAGTAATAATTACAAGAGACAAATCAGATTTGGATTACCTACATTTTCTATTCAAATGATAAAAATGTAGAGTTGAAGTAACAACTCATTCAGTAATAGTTACAAGAGACAAATCATATTTGGATTATCTACATTTTCTATTCAAATAAATATATGTGATCTAGCTTTTGTCTCAATGTTTAACCTTCACATTGATAAATTACAAGCCTCTAAATTTAGTCTTGGCTGATGATACTTATCCTATCCCTCATAAAGGAGATTTAATCAGAAGAATTGCAGGAGCAAAAATATTTTCAAAATTTGATTTAAAGGCAGGATTTTGGCAGGTTGCTGTTGATGAAGAAGATAAATTCAAAACTGCTTTTAGTATCCCTGCAGGGCATTACGAATGGAATGTCATGCCCTTTGGCCTCAAAAATGCTCCTTCAAAATTTCAGAAGGTCATGGATGATATTTTCAAGCCATATTTTGACTGGTTACTTGTATATATTGATGATGTTTTAATATTTTCCAAAAATCTTGATGACCACTTCAGACATGTAAATATTTTCATGAAGTTGGTCCAGAAAAATGGTCTCGTGCTCAGCAAAAAGAAGATGGAATTATTCCAAACTTCTATAAAGTTTTTAGGCCACCAGATTTCAAATGGACAAATCTCTTTACAACAACATGCCATTGAATTTGCAGATAAATTCCCAGATGTCTTAAGAGATAAGACACAATTGCAGAGATTCCTTGGCTGCTTAAATTATGTGAGCAGTTTTTACCAAGACTGTGCAATTGATAGAAAGATACTCAACAAGAGGACTGGCAAAAATCCTCCTCCATGGACAGAAGTCCACACCAGAGCAGTACAACAAATCAAAGCAAAGGTAAAATCTTTGCCCATACTATATATAGCTGATGATGAGGCATATAAAATAGTTGAATCTGATGCCAGTGATATAGGATGGGGTGGAATTCTGAAGCAAAAAATTGGGGAAGAAGAACAAGTAGTACAATTTGCCTCAGGGGTTTGGAACCCAACAGAACAAAAATACTCTGTTATTGAGAGAGAAGTGAAAGCTGCATGGAATTGCATCAGCGAATTTGCAGTATATCTCATAAACAAACCATTTCTCCTCCGGACAGATGCGTCAGCGATGAAGAAAGTTTTGTCTAAGAATATTAAGAAACTAGAAGAAGCAAAATTTGCCAGATGGCAAGCATTATTCGCAAATTTTGATTTTTCTATTGAGCATATCAAAGGCGAAGAAAATTGTCTCCCCGATTTTCTCAGCAGAGAATATCTTGAAAAAGATGGTGCACAAGTCATGATGATTGTTACTGAATGGGATCAGAATCAGAGATGTGAAGTTTTGAGGACTATTCCAGATAATCAAGATTGAGACACATACAGAAACAACTGGAGACCGAAGTGGCAACTACGGAATACAAAAGTCCTTGATGCCAACCTGCAGCCTCATACTGATCTACAACACTATGAAGCCTATTATTGTATCTACTGTACCAGGGACCTATGGATTAACCATCCTCAAGTCCAACCATGTGCAAGATGGCCCAGAAAAGACCCCAAAGTGATATTCCCCGACACGGTCTATGATTTTTCAGATTACAAAAAACTATGGTGGGATTTCATGAATGTTGATGAAAAAACAGATACCCATTACACAAAGTTCAAATTTAGCACATTGGCAGCCTCCCAGAATAATCTACAGTGCGAATGGTTTCAGAATTGGTGGACAGATTATGGAGTCAACAGAACAACCATGGACCCAGTATATCATGAAGGATATCAAAGAAGACACTGTCAAAAATGCTTTGATTACAACATTGGGGATTGCTTTCATCGCATCTATAGCACAGTTAGAGAAATGACAGTCAAGGAATGGGACCCTTTTCACATGATAAATCATTCACTCCAAGAATATATGATAGATCACTTAGAGTGGTATGTCTTAACTAAAGTTCAGCACCAAGTCATATTGGGCAAACCTATGATAGTTCGAAGGATATATACTAAGGCATGTGATGATCTACTTTACAAAAGGGATAGATTCCCTGACCTGACTGTATTCTGAATATGTACCAATCACAAGGGCTTAATTGTGATCAGTGTTCCCGTGGGCTTTACTGTTCAAAAGTCTCCACAGTGTAAATATTCTCCTCCAAGTCTTTTCTCCTGGGCTTTTCTTTCAAAAAGTATCCATTGTGTAAATAGTCATGAGTTTGTCTTACTTTAAGTACAAGAATCTACTTTACAGACTATATCACATGCGTTACCCGAAAGCAATTATTCGGTCTGGTCCGAATATTTGTGTGGACGTCGCTTTGATAAAAACCGAAAAAGCAATGATTCCTGAAGTCTTTTCCTGACCAACCAACAGTAATGTTTGTCCCCCCCTCTTATGCTATATAAGGAGGGTAAGGCTCATTTGTTGGGCATTGGATTTTAGAGAGTCTAGTGTGTGTGTTTTGAGTCGAGTATTCTCCTGCTCTGCATCTGCGGACATTCAGTCCGATCTGCTTGCAACACGAGTAATAACTCAAAGTCCTTAGTCGGTTCGAGAAGCCTGCGTATCAGTGTGCTCGGCACTGATAAGAACCTAAAGTGGCCGAACCATTAGAAGAGTCAAGTCTTTGGGTGTTAAGTCTGATTCAAAGACAGAGCCTATATCTTGCCAGAAGCATCCGGTAGTAACTTGCTCATGATTGAGCTGTGAAAAGTCCGGTAAAAGCGAGAATAGTCTGTTTCTGCATAGAATCAATCTCTGTAAAAGCTCTAAGAGCATTCTGTAAGATTTCCTCCATTCTGAAATAAGATGAGTATGCTATTTTATTATTGAGTACTATTGTGCAAATCTATGAGTCCGCTGTGGTAGAAGTATTCTCTGTGCTTTCGTCCGAAGTTCGCAGGAAGTTCGCCAAAGGATCGAAGGGACGTCAAGACCGTTTAAGGCGTGGATGCCGTTGTGAAGGTCGCCATAACGTGAAAGATCTTAGTAAGTTCACCACTGGTTCACCAGGAGTTGGTTATCAGAGAAATACTGGGAGACACAGAGAAAGAGCAAGCTCGTGACAGGAGCCCCTGTTGAAAATTGGTATCAGAGCCAGTAACGTCTGGTTCTAAAGGTTGGTACTCAAATCTATCTTACATTTTTAAGAATGGAGTCATTCAGAAAATCTATCTCATTCCGAGAGCTTGAAGAAGATTCTCTTCCAGAAGAAAACCCTCTTAAAGAAATGTTTGAAAATAATTCAAGCAAGACTTTAAATTCTATTGAAATTACTTATCAAGAATCTCAACCTTCTGCGAGATGGGCTCTACCAGATATTACACCCTCTGAAGTCTATAGTGACTTAGCCCCTTTTCATTTAATTGCTGCCTCTAGGATCACTATTAAAGAGTCTATTAGCCAAGTTCAAGAAAATTCTGATAGTATCCAGACTATTCCTCTGCTAAATCCTCAAGCTTTACAGGCAGAAGCAAAAAGGCTAAAAACAAACTATAGACATCTTGGTTGCATACGAGTTGGCATTAACCCCTTAGTTCACAAAGGGTTAAAAACATTTGTGCTTGCTACTGTTAGAGATCTAACGCATAATAGATACACAGATTCTATTATTGGTGGGATAGTAGCCCCTTTGTCTGATGGCCCCGTATATTTTGATTGCTTTCCAAACTTTTCTGTTTATACATTTGATGAGACTATCAAAGATATCTTATAGTTGCAAATCCATACTACTGGATTTGACATGAAAAAGAAAAGGAACAATATAGCCATCCAGACCAAAGCCTGTCTTAAACATACCAACACTCTATGGCCAGCAATCCGTCATACTCCCAGTAGGGATTCCAAGTCAAGTGTGGTAGTCAAAACCGACCCAAAAAATCAAAAAGTTGAACAACAGTTGATAAAATGGAAAAATCTAGAGTTCCCTGAACATTGGGTTGTAAACCATTCCAGGCCACAAATCCCCAGAAATATCACATCTGCCAACATCACCGCCAAAGCCATTCCTTTAGTCCAAAAAGATGATAATGCCTGAGGGATTGATGGTAGGATCCAAAAGGCCAGTGAACAACTAAATTGGACAAATACTGCATTAAAAGGACTAGAGATGAATATGGCAAAAGCAGAAGAAGTAAAGAAACAAGTAGATGTTGTACAGTCTTCATTTAATAGTGCAAATTCTTGTTTGAATAGTATACAGTTTGATTCCAGCATGACTCGTTCTTACACTAGAGAGTCATTGAATAAAATTGAAGAAATCGGAGAAAACTTAGTTGGGCATATTGATACAACTAAGACACTCCTGTCTGGCTTAAATGAAAAGTTTGAAAGGATGCAGATTACAAAAGTTGAAAAGCCAGTTCCAAACTCTTTCTTGATAAAGAGAAATATAAAGATTGAACATTCTTCAAAGATGGTAGAGAAATTCCCTCTATTATTCCCCAAAGAAACCTCTTCAAAAGACGAAGAATCTGAACAAATAACTATTGCCTCTTTATTTAGAGAGCCAGAAGCAGAAACACAAATCCTTCCAATCTATGAGCCTCTTGAGCATAGATTTTCTAAGTATTCTGCTCCTAACATTGAAGGAAAGGGAAAAATGCCCGAAGCACATACTTTCTTTCCTGATTCCCACAGAGAGTGGAATATAGATAACATGAGCATTGGCCAAATCCGCCAAATGATTGATATGATGTATACTGAATACAAACTCATGTGTCTCAGGGGAACAGAGGTAGAAGCTTGTAGAACTATCATCCAATGTTTTACAGGCACTCTTCTTAGATGGTGGGAAACTGAATCCTCTCCTAAACTGGTTGAAAACATGGAAGCAGAAGTGCTTAAAGATGAAAAGGGAGATGTCATTCATAACCCAGATGGCACAGTAATAAATAATATGATTGGTGCCCTAACATCTATGATTCTAGAGCATTGGTGTGGTTGTGAAACAGAAATTGCCAATAAGCATGAGGTCATTTTGATGAACCTCAAATGTCACAAGATGTCCCAGTATGATGATTTCCACAGGGATTGGATGCAACGGATCTATGAGGTAAAAGATTCTAAAAATATGCTCTGGAAGCAGGTATATCTTGTTGCTCTACCCTCTAGGTTTGTCGATTATATCAGAATGCAAGACATTTTCCAGTTACCTTTTGAGTCTTACACATGGGGAGAAATTTATTCCCTTATTACAAAGACACTTGTCAGTCTTTGTACCAGCTCAAAGGTAAATAAGTCATTGGAAAAATTGTCCAGGTTACCAGATAGAAAGTCCATCTGCAGCAAGTATGGACTAACCATAGATGACCCATTGGTCAAAAGGAGAAAGTCTAAGAAAAGGGCCAAAAGAGAATTCAAGGAGACTTTCTACAAAAATAAAAGGGATTACCCAAGAAACAAAAGAAAGTATCCCACAAAGGATAAAAGCCATAAGAGAAAGGGCTATTATAGGTACATCCCCAAAACTCATTATTACAATCCTTCTGATATCCATCTGCACACATCCAAGCAAGAGAAGTGGAACAAACTCACTTGTTGGTTGTGTGGTCAAACGGGGCATACAGCCTCAAGATGCCCCCAAGGAGAAGAATCAAAACTCAACAAAGGGAAAAAGACAGCTGTTTATGCTCAAAGAGATAAACAGGTCAAAAAAGAACATTCAAGTCCATTCTTCCGTTTAAGATGTAAATCAAAGAATCATGTTACAGAAAAATGCCCAAATCTTCATATCTCAGCTCAGCAACATCAACTAGAAGATTCATCTCTTGATTCTTTTAGTAGTACAGAAGAAGAATTTCAAGTTAACATAGGACAATACACTGATTCTGAATCTTCAGAATGTTCTTGTTCTAATTTAGATGAATGTGCATGCCATATATTTTGTGAAGATGATTCTGAAGTTTTGGACAGCTCCAGTGAAGAAGAAGAAAGACCAAAGGCTCCCAAAGAAAAAGTCCTAATGGCATCTGCTGAAGAAGAAGCGGAAATGAAAATTTTAGCTCATATCAGGACAATGGAGGAAGGAACCATGAAGGACCGCCTGATAGAAGCATTCACAGATCAGCTTAAATCAAAAGCTTCAAAAGAATCAGGTAAGAAACCTTTGTTTATTGATGCATCATATGAAAGAAACACCAAATCTTTCCAAATGCATCACCAGAAACCAGGGAAAGTAAGATCCTTGACATTGGGAGAAGTAAGTGGTGAAATTCACCAGCTTAAAACAAAGATCTCCGCCATCAAAGCACAGATTGCAGAAATAAAGAAAGGAAAGGAGATTAAAGAAGAAGAATCCTGGAATACAGAAGCACATAACCAAGAAATTGAAATTGCAGAAGGAAGATCAGACCCACACTTTGGCTTTCAAGATATGAGATTGTTTACCATCACCTACCAACAAAACCATGTCAAGGTAAAAATCTGTATCCAAGGTAAGGTCAAGTATTTTTTATGACTGCATTACTGGATTTTGGTGCAGATATTAACATTCTCAATATCAGAAATATTCCAGCAAAATATTGGGTCTCTGCATAAAGAGAAGTTGTAAGACTAGGAAACAAGAGACTTAAGCATGAAATTCCTAGAGCTTCATTATGTTTTGATACTCATTAACGTGTCTCCATAGCTTCATATTCACGTATTAATTCACTGCATTAACGCATAACACATTGGTATTAACGTGTCTCCATAGCCAAGCGACCATCCGAATTCTCCACTGCGTTACCACTACTGTCCATGTTTTGTATGGTGAGATCCCTAGAGCCACTGCGTTACCACTACTGTCCATGTTTTGTATGGCGAGATCACAGATGCATGTGGCTGGACACTGCGATTTATTCAAGCATTGCTCCAGATGCAGGTGGCTCGACACTACGTTTTATTCAAGCATTGCTACAGATGCATGTCCATTGCGATACCCATGCTGCCCATTGCTCTCCACTGCAATCCTGTCACCTTTATGCAAAAACACAAAAAAATAAGAATAACGAGAACTCATATGCGGAATCCTTTTCTAGAATTATTTGATCGTTATGGCGGAAAAGGCGCTTCCTTCTGAAATGGAACGCTTCTTAACAAAGCTAGGTGCAGAAGTTTCCTATATTCATTTGGATTTTGAAATGAATAATAGGGTATGCTGCCTCAAGTTGTGTAGCTCTTCCGACAAACTTACAGTGTGAAAGATCTCTGGCCGTAAAGGACAAAGGCAATAGTGTCTCTGATCATTTTTTGCATGAAGCCGAAAACACTCACTGTTATGGGCGATGGCGGCGCAAATACTTTTTATGAGCGTTGAAGAGCGCTTTACAGCACTCAATCTATTATTTCCTAAAAATTATGTATCACTTTGTATGCAGCATTAGAAGGCCCTCAATCGCCGAAGGCTCCCTTTCTCTAAATTGACACTACCTTTGAAAAAAATAACGATTGAAAGGATAGATTTAATGAATTCATGAGAGCACGGATCACGAAGCATTACAATCGAGTGATCCCCACGGACATGAGCAAAGAACTGCCGGAAGCCCAGCACACCCCACGAGGTCGACCATGCGGCTATGATGATCCATATATTAGGGCATAAAACCCTAAAACGCCAACGTTGTTCCAGTCATACTTACACCTTACAAAAACTTCTACATCAGAAGTCGTATTGCCAGTAGAATTGTGAGCAGTCCTTCCTTATACCCATTCTTGTCTAAGCGTAGATAAATGAGAAAATACATTTTTTTTCCACCTATGGAGAAACCATCACACTGAGAGAACAACTGCACCTCTCCAGATTTGTGGCATTTATTGACCAGGCAGGCTAATATTGGCCAAGTTGTTCTATCAAAGAGAAGGTGTGAGAGGAAAAGATTATTTACAAAGGGCCTCAAAGAATAGGTTGTCAAAACTTAGGAGAGAACAATATTTTCTAGAAATGTGAGTAATTATTTAAATTTTGAGACATGTTCAATGTCCATGGCCGTTCAAAGTACATGTACAGTGGATATTAATGTTTAAACACTTTGTAATGAATCTTCAAACTTGCGGAAAATGTGACAAGAAGATGGATTAATCAGAAGTTGGAAATTGATAAATGATGTTACGATGTTATGATGAAGATTATGATATAAGCGAGAGCCCCTATTGGACCATAAGGTTTTGGAGACACAATGAGCTTTAGGCAATATGGAGCCATATAGAGATGCATAGAGACAAGCCATCATTCATAATAATTAAGGGCGCATGCATAATCCATTGTATTTCACGTTGCCAACGCTGCCATTTTTGCATGATCATGAAATTAGGGCACAAATCCCTATGTCTATCATCATTTTTATGGGCCTCCGGTATCTTTTGGTTGGGATATAATGTTCCTTGGCATATAAAGTCTGCATGACTTGTAATAGTTGATTCATTAGGTTTAATGCCCTTTGTTTTAACATAGACTTGTAACGCTTTATGTAGCATTAATGTACGCTGTTGATGTCACTGTTTCAACTTCAATGACAAAGATTGTAATGTCTAGCATTATTTTCCAAGCCAATAATAGAATG
Organism: Pinus taeda; assembly: GCA_000404065.3. Taxonomy (NCBI): domain Eukaryota; kingdom Viridiplantae; phylum Streptophyta; class Pinopsida; order Pinales; family Pinaceae; genus Pinus; species Pinus taeda. The sequence continues at coordinate 75,232 of APFE031452817.1, forward strand.
CTTCAGTATAATTGATTATGCTAGTGACCGTTGTACATTAAATTTTTATACCTTATCACTGCTAACCCCAACTCATGTACCTCAATGGTGCACACAATTTGTAAGGCTCTTCCACCAACGATTCATTCGTTGCAATTGCCAATAGATGAATTGACCCTATGAATTCCGCTGTATTTAATTGTGGAGTAAATCGATAGTGGTCAACTCATATCCTTCATGCTCCTTCTCTCCTCAGTTTGTTTTATTTATTACCATTTGAGCTTGTCCAATTCCACTAAGTATACAAGTATGATTCTTTAGATTGATTAAGTCTCTTCTTGCTTTGCCTTTTTCATATTTTCTAGGTTGTAAGGTTGTATTGACATTGAGATCTATGTCAACAATCTTGCTTTTCAGAACCCATTAGAGATGGCATTGCTAAGGATTATCAAATTTCACCAAGTTCTTTTGTGTATCCAATGCAGCTAGATAGTAATGCATTTGGATCTTTATTTCTATTGGCAAAATCTTAATGGTTTTTTTTCAAAGCTTGTATTTTCTAAAATGGGTTCATTAATTGTGGCTTTCTTTAAGGATATGTTGGGAATAATGCTTAATTAGTTATGTAAATTGCTATTTTGTGTTATGTGCAAAATTAAGGCAGCAAATTGTTAGCTGTAGTGCTAGAAATTAGGTGTAATGCGAGTGGATTCATTTCAGAGTTGATTGATAAACATTTTAGTAATAATTTTACTATTTAAGAATGTAGTTAATGGTTCAGTTAATATATGAGATTTGCAGCATTTTTAGCTCACATAGTAACTTTGTTTTTATTTGTTTGTAATGCCAGTAGATTCATTTCAGAGTTGATTGATAAACATTTTAGTAATAATTTTACTATTTAAGAATGTAGTTAATGGTTCAATTAATATATGAGATTTGCAACATTTTTTAGCTCACATAGTAACTTTGTTTTGTATTTTTCTTCATAGTACTGTTGGCTTCTAGTTGGCTGGAAATAAGTCATTTCATATTCTACAAGTGGTATCAGAGCAGGTAAAATTGTTTTGGGTTAAAGTTGTATTGTCGAATTCTAACGAGATGCTAGTTCCAGAATTAAATGGGAACAATTATGATTATTGGTGCATTAAGATGCTAACCTTTTTGATTGGAAAATATTTGTGGGAGATTGTTGAATGAGGATATGAGGAGCCAACTGATTGGAATGCTCTTACAACCAATGAAAGAACAACAAGAAAGGAAGCAAGGAAGAAGAATGCTCAAGCTTTGTTTCACATTCAGATAGCTCTTGATAAGAGCTTATTTCCAAGAATATAAGGAGTAAAAACTGCCAAAGCCACCTGGGAGACTCTACAAGAAGCTTCCCAAGGTAGTGATCAAGTTAAGGTGGTCAAGCTTCAAACATTGAAGCGAGAGTTCGAGAATTTGAAGATGCAAGAAGCTGAAAGTGTCAGTGACTATTGTGTGAGAGTCAAAGATGTGGATAATAAAATGGTTACACTTGGAGAAACTATAAGTAATGAAGTTTTAACTAAAAAGGTATTGAGATCTTTAACACATAGATGGAATCATGTTGCAATAATCATGGAACAAAGTAAGGATTTGAAAAAACTACAGTTTGATGAATTGGTTGGATCTTTGATGTCTCATGAAAAAAGATTGAAGGAAACTTTTGAAGGTGTAGAGAAAGCTTTTTCCTCTAAATTACAAATTACAAAGAATGAAGATGCAAGTAGTAGTAGTACCAAAAGGCATCAAGGTCAAGGTAAATGGTAAAGCCAAAATTACTCAAGAGGTAGAGGAAGAGGTGGCTCAAGTGGAAGAGGTAGTTTCAAAGGAAGAGGTAGAGGTAGATTTGATAAGAGAAATGTTCAGTGTTACTATTGTAACAGGTATGGTCACTTTGAAAGAGAATGCAGATTGAAAGAAGGTAAAAATGCTAATTATGCTCAAGAAAGTAGTGAGTATCCTCCAGATCACTTATTTTTACCTTATGCCAAAGGTGAAAATATTAGTAAAGATGTTTGGTACCTAGATTCTGGATGCTCTAACCATATGACATGGAATGAGAAGTTGTTTTCAACAAAGGATGGAAGTTTCAAATCCAAGATCCAGCTTGGTGATGACAAATCATTGGAGGTTGCTGCCAAAGGAGTTATGGAGGTCCAAACAAAAGAAGGTACAAAGAGTATTCATGACATTTATTATAACCCACAATTGAAGCATAATTTGTTGAGCGTTGGGCAGCTAGGGTGATCAATGTTATGCCTATAACAAGAAATAGGATGTTTCCCTTGAGGTTTGATGAACATAACAACAATCTTGCAAATATGGCTTATGAGGATTCAAGTTGGTTATGGCATCTCAGATATGGGCATTTAAATTTTCAGAGTATGAAGTTTCTAACCTCACATGCATTAGTTTCCGGTTTTCCTAAGGTAGAAGAGCATAAGGAGGTTCGTGAAGGATGTGCTAAAAGAAAGCATGCAAGGAAAAGGTTTCCAAAGGGTAGTGCATGGAGGGCTCATCACCCACTTCAACTTGTTCATTCAAACATATGTGGTCCTATGCAGACTAAGAGTTTGGGTAAGTCATCATATTTCATCACTTTTATTGATGATTACTCACGAAATTGTTGGGTATATTTTTTGAAGGCCAAAAGTGAAGCCCTGGATACATTCAAGAAGTTCAAAGCCCTTGTAGAAAATGAGAGAGGGTGCAAGATCAAATGTTTGCGGACTGACCGTGGAGGAGAATTCTGCTCAAAAGATTTCTAGAGTTATTGTGATATGAATGGCATCAAGAGGTAGCATACTACAACATACACACCCCAACAGAATAGCATAACTGAAAGAAAAAATCGTACTGTGGTTGAGATAGCAAGATGCGTGCTACAAACTAAGGGATTGAGAAACTCTTATTAGGGGGATGCAGTTGCTACAACAGTGTACATCCTCAACCGCAGCCCCACCAGTGCACTGGAAAAGATGACTCCTTATGAAGCTTGGTATGGAAAAAGGCCTAATGTTAATCATTTCAAGGTTTTTGGTTGTTTGGCTTATGTGCATGTACCAGATCAGAATAGAAAAAAGTTAGATGCAAAGAGTGAGTTATGTGTTTTTATTGGGTACAGTGAGACAAGCAAGGCTTATAAATTGTATAATCCTCTAACTAACAAGCTTATTGTCTCAAGAGATGTAATTTTTGATGAAGGGGGAGTTTATGGTCATCAAAAAGGCCATGTTGAGAAGACAAAATCTGTTTTGAATGATGACATAATTGTTGATAATGATCATGAGCAGCCAACTAATGTTTCTGTAACTAGTGGCTTAACTCCACCAAGCAGCCCTTCATCAATTTTTTCAACATCAAGTTCAAGTCCATCTTCTTCTCCAAGTTCTACATGGAAGGTAAGAAGATTGAGTGATATCTATGAGAGGAGTGCAAATCAAGCACATGAAGAAAGCCCAATAGGTGCGATAGTCAATTTTGCTTTATTAGCCAAGGCTGAATTTGAACCATCATGTTTTGAAGATGCATGTACTAATGATGTTTGGATGCAATCCATGCAAGAAGAGATGAATTCCATTCAAAGGAATGACACTTGGAAGTTGACAGAGCTCCCACATGACAAGAAAAAGATTGGCACCAAATGGGTTTATAAGACTAAATTTAACAGTGATGGGAGTGTTGAAAGACACAAAGCAAGATTAGTTGCTAAAGGATTCACACAAAAGTATGGAATTGATTATGAAGAGACATTTACACCAGTAGCAAGACAGGAGACCATTAGAATGTTGATTTCATTAGTAGCTCATAAAAAATGGAGCATACATCATATGGATGTGAAAAGTGCCTTCTTGAATGGGTACTTAGAAGAGGAAGTATATGTGGAGCAACCACAAGGTTTTGAAGTGGAAGGAAAGGAGAATAATGTCTACAAGTTGAAGAAGGCTTTGTATGGCCTCAAGCAAGCACCAAGAGCGTGGTATGTAAGGATTGATGGATACTTTCAGGAAAAAGGCTTCCAGAGAAGTAAGAATGGTCCTACCCTTTACTACAAACAAGAAGGTATTGATATTTTAATCATAAGTTTGTATGTTGATGATCTATTGTATATGGGTAGTAGTTCTAAGATGAATGATAAATTCAAAGCTACTACGATGAATGAATTTGAGATGAAAGATCTAGGCATCATGAAATATTTTCTAGGAATGGAGGTTTATCAAAGTAAGGATGAAATTTTCATTTGTCAGACAAAGTATGCACAGGATATGCTAAATAAATTTGATATGCTTGATTGTCATCCATCCCCTACTCCAAGTGCTCATGGAGAGGTGTTATGTAGAGATGATGGTGCTGATTTAGTTGATGAGAAAACTTGCAGAAGTATTGTGGGGAGCTTGATATTTCTAACCCACACAAGGCCTGATATTACATATTCAGTTTCACTTGTTTCAAGATATATGACAAATCCATCTGAAATACATATGAAGGCAGCCAAGAGGATTTTAAGGTATGTGAAAGGCACTCCAAATTTCAGTATTCATTACTACTCTTCTGAAAAGTTCAATCTTGTAGGATTTAGTGATTTAGATTGGGGAGGTAGTCTTGATGACCATAAGTCCACATCTAGAATTTTTTTCTCTTTTGGTTCTGGTTTGATTACATGGAGCTCAAAAAAACAAAGCATTGTTTCCCTCTCATCTACAGAAGCAGAGTATGTTTCAGTTACCTCAGCAGGTACACAAGCTCTTTGGCTCAGAAAAATTTTGGAAGAAATTGGAGAAAAACAAGTTCAGCCTGTAGTGATTTATTGTGATAATGTAAGTGCCATCAAGTTAGCAAAGAATCCAGTTCATCATAGCAGGACAAAACATTTTGACCTGAAATATCACTTCATTAGAGATTTGGTGCAGAAGAAGGATATTGAATTAAAGCATATAAATACTCAGCATCAACTAGCAGATATCCTCACCAAAGCAGTGGCAAAAGATCAGTTTTTGGCAATAAGAGATAAGATAGTAAATCCTCATTAATCATTAAGGGGGAGTGTTGGAAATAATGCTTAATTAGTTATGTAAAATGCTGACAAAGTAGCCAATAGATTTTGTGTTCACTGCAAAATTAAAGCAGCAGATTGTTAGGGTGGTCAGTGCTGCTGGAAAGTGCTAGAAATTAGTTGTAATTCCAGTAGATTTATTCCAGAGTTGATTTTAGTAATAGTTTTACTATTTAATAATGTAGTTAATAGTTGAATCAATATATGAGATTTGTAGCATTTTTTAGCTCACACAGTGACTGTGTTTTTTAATTGTTTTATCTATATTTTTTTATATGTATTGTTCTTCATAGTACTGTTGGCTTCTCAATTTGCTTGAAATAATTCATTTCATATTCAACAGTTCTAACTAAGTTTGTAACTAATTAAATCGTTACCCTATCATTTGATTTTCCTTTCTTGGTGGATATGAAGGCTTTTTTCTGGAAGGTAACAACAACTAGGTTGAGCCCGACCTCTTGGGAATAATGCTTCCCACAGCTTCTATTTTGAATCACGATTGGATGGGATCAATCCTCGGGGAGGATGAAGTAAATCTTGTCACCATGCTAAAAGAGCAGAAAGAGTGTTATTACTTTCCAGCAGTGCTAGGTTTCGAAGAGAGATTTTGCATATTAGAGTTAAGCATTGAAATACACTATGAAGACAAAGGAAGTGACAGTCCATTCTGGCCACTATCTCCAAGAAATACAGGCATTAACAATGTAGGGGCAAGGAGTCAGCCTTTAGAAAGATAAGTGATTGCATTAATTTGCTTAAACTTTACATAGTTATGCACATAGTGGATAATCAATCATGTTATGTTCTTGAGGAGTTCAAAGATAGGTCAATAAGTTTTTATCGAAAAGAACTCATGAAATTTTGTGCAGAACCTATGTAGTTTTTTCGGAGAAAATAATTTATTAGCATATCTTATATATATATATATATATTATATATATATTATATATATATATAAAAACAAAATTAGGCTTCTAGGCATTTGAATTTTTCAAAATAAAATGTATATTTGCATGCAAAGAAACAACTTTTGTGTATTTAATTTGTAAAAGAAAATTATAAGCTTTGATGTATGAAAATATCTATTATGTATTTGAGTTATTGAAAAGAATACATGAAACCCTGCATACCAGAAGATAAAAAGTCCATAAAAAAAATGCATGTAAAGGTTGTTTAGGAAAAGACAAAAAAAACCTAAATTATTTCATTTAAAAGATTACTAGGGATGTTTTATAATGCATGCATAATAAATCGTGAGTTTATATTTTGAAGAAGAATAATTAGTGTGTTATACTCCTTAGAATATATGTGTGTGTGTGTGTGCGCATGTCCAAGGAAATATTTGGTGTGTTAGAACTCTTGAAAAAGAAGAGAAGAGTAAACATGTTATTGCATGCATTGTTGTATTAGATTCTTGGAGAGTAGAACTTGTAATCACATGTCTTATTGTGTTAAGCTTCTTTTTTGAAGATTCCTTAGAGAAACATATACACTCGCATGTATGGAAAAAAAGGGTTTTGGTATTATATTTTTAGAGAAGAAAAGGTGCAATCACATAATATTTATAATGTTAGTCTTCTTTTGGGAAAAATAATATGCATTTGCATGCATAAGGGTTTAGTTGTGGTATTAAATTTCTTTTGGCTGAAGATTATGTATAGTGATTGGGTTAGATGGAAAATTTTGAATTGCATGGATGAAAGAATTGATGTTATGAATTTGATCTCTTGCAAAAAAAATGGTTTTTCCACGCGGGATTTAGTGAGCATTACTTAGAAGGAAATATATACTTCACATGTAAGAAAAACAAGTTATCATGTTATTTTCTATTCGAGAGAACAAGTAGTTGCATGAAACAAATTATAACTATTATGCTAGCTTTGTTTGAAATAGAGCTTGCATTTTCATGAATAATAGTCATTGTGAATAACTCTCCTATGGAAAATATATTTTTTGAAAAAAACATGCATAAGAATAAAATATGCTTCCATAATTTCTTTGGAAAACAAAACATGATAGTACACACAAATAAAATTTCTTGTTGGGATAGATCTCTTAAAAGATACTTATGCATTTTCATGCACAAGAACAATATCTAGTATGTTAGATTTCCTTTGGAAAGAATATGAATTTGCATATAAGATTATGTTAGTGTTTTGTTGGAAAAATGACACATTTGCATGCAACATTATGTTAGCTCACTTTTGAGAAAAGATTATGTATTTGCATGGAGGAAAAACAACTATTGTGAAAGCCTATGTATTTGCATAAAAACCATAGCTAATGTGTTAGATTTCCTTTAAAGGAATCTAGTCAGTTGTAGTGGATTTACCTTTAGCAAAAAATGTGTGCTTATGCAAGGGCAGTAATAGTTAATTTTTCTATAGACATGCTTGATACTAACATGTGTGAAATGACAATGAAGAAGCTATTTCATGAAATTTTGTTTATGTTTTATGTATGCACACAAATAGATGTTGAAGTGCCACTAATAAATATTGTTTATTGGTTGACTAATATTTTATTCAATTGTTATATCAAATTTTGTTGATGACAACAATGATAGGAAAGGATGGTGACTTATGCAAATGATAGCTTATGCAAATGATAGCTTATGCTTAAAATTGTGGTAGGTAAAAAGCTAATGGTCCACGCAAATTGAGTGTCAATAAGATGTTTAAAAAGAAGAAAAGAGATAACCCCTTTAGATGTTAAATATAGATAATAAGTCTTGATTGTAATGGCTAAAATTTGATTGAATCTTGTCATGGTTAAATTAAGATGGTTGGTAATATTGATTAGTTAGTATTGCATGACTAACTAGTAAAACTTATATGCAAGTATCGACTTTGATTCAAGCTTAATGCAAGTGGTAAACAAATGATTGTCGTAGTTTAATCTATGTTGCTAGGTTGTTGGTAATAATACACTATGGAAAATGGGATATGGTTGGATTTTTACCATAATAATTATTGACCCTTGCACATTGATCATAAATTATTCTTTTATATGAGTAAATATTTGCATGTATTTTTATGCATGACAGTATGCATGCATGAAACTAAAATTATCGTGAAAGTGAATACTTGTTTAAACAATGCATATATATCAACAAAAGTTCTTGAAGGTGAGAAGAACTTTGATCATGATATAGTAATGACGTTAAAGTGATTAATTTTATAGTTCTATCAACCTAATGATAGTATTAATCAAATGATGTTGATTACCTTGTTGTTTAAGCCTCGCAACTCCATGAATTGATGATTTGAAGTTGATGTTTTCTAGTATTCATTAATGGTTGTTGATTAGATGCATATGCATAAATGAAATGACATGTTGCATGAGTTAGAAACTATGGGAATGTTGACGATTAAAGTATTGTGTCCTTAATTTTTGTTTTGGAAACAAAAACAACTTTATGGAAAACTTTGACTTAAAGTTTCTTGGATGTAACATCTAGAAGATGTATCCTTATTTGTTATGCTAGCTTTAATGCATGAAAGTGGTTTATGAAAAGTAACAGGATCCATACCTTTCTACATGTTGAATTATTGAGAATAATGAAGCATGCACAATGCATTCTGAATGAATTGACAAAATGTCTTATGTATAACAATATTTTGTAGAAGGTATGGTTTTATTAAGAAAAATTATTACTAGTATTTTGTAGAAGGCATGGTTTTATTAAAAACTATTATGACTAATGCTGCTAATGGGATTAAGTAGATGTAGCTTAATGGAAACATGACAAACTGTAAAGGTAAAACGATATAATGTAAATTGCAATAGTAAAAGAGAAAGTATAAAGTTATGATATGCATGATTGTGTTATGTGAAAAATTGAAATGTATACTAGTTATGATTCTTGTTAATCTACATATTTTGGACCCATGTTGAGGGTCAAGTATGAATACATGATGTGCATAAATGTTCCTATTGTTTTAATGTTAATGTAAATGTGTTTAATTGTGCAAATTATAATGGGAAAATGTGTTAAAGAGAATTTCACTTGCTAGACAGTTGTGGACATTTATGAAAGGCCAAGAAGCCTTGGGTTGATGGAAGTTTCCTTCCCAGATGGATTGATGATGGTTTCCTGCCTAGATTTCCTCTCCTAGGAGACATCTGGTCTCGGTAAGGGAAAAGAGTTTCCCAAGATGGTGAAGAGGGGAAAAATCATGAGGCAACTCTATTGATTTTGGATCCTATTGGAGGAGGCCAAAAATTCTTCATAGATGGGATGTTGTCAGAGGAATATGAAAAACGCTGCCAGGTGGAATCCTATATTGGACCTTGTGTGGTAATTATAATTCTTGATTTTGTTAGCGAGTGGAATTCCAGACTGGACCTAGTATGGAATCTGTCAAATAACTATTTGGGTGTGAAAATGACCCAATATGGTTGTAGAAACTAGTTCCAATGGCTTGGGAGGAGCATTCTTTAGCCTATTGTAGTTCTCATAGCCAAAAAAAATAACTAATGAGTTATGTGATATGTTAAAAATGATTTTCTATATGATTGTGTAAAAATTTCATATACATCTTGACAAGAAAGGAGCCCAGTGCTCAGTAAGAAATTATTGGGAGTGTAAATTCCTTTAATGTATCACCAATCTTGTGAATGTCTTAGCAGGGGCTAAGAAAAGTTTGCACTTAGTGAAGTTAGTCATCATTTTGATGATTAGAGAGCTAGGTGTTCTCTAAGTAATTTTAGAAGCATTGTATGGATGTCCTTAGCAGGGGCTAAGATAGTGGGTACGTGGTGCGGGGACTTATAATTTTGAATATTAGAGGGTTGGTGCTCTCCAAATATTTGTAAAATACAGTGATTAAAATATCACTTCACATTGTTGAAAATAGCAACAAGAAATGCTAAAAATAGAAATTCTAAAAATATCATTCCTATAGATAGCATTTCGAGATATATTCCAATTTTAATTTGTCCTTGAATTAAAATTGAGAATCAAAATTTGAATTTAGTCTCACTAGCTATTTGAAAAATAATTAATTAATTCATCTTGAGTCAATTAGTTGGAGAAAATCAAACATGAAGTTTTTGTGAAGACATGCAATAGTTATCTCTTTGATTAAAAAAGCTATCCCTTAATTAAGGAGATAAGGATGAGTTGTATTTGAGTTGTAATTAGTTAGCTCAGTTAACTAAGTTAAGTCCAACTAAATTAGTTCCAAACATTTAAAGGAACTAATTGTGAGTTCACTGAGTTAATGCATGCATGCATGCAACTAGTGTTCTCTAGATAACTGAATATTCTCTCATAAATAACCAATGCATGTCAGTTCAAAGAAAGACCCAGTTGAGATTAAAGACAGGGACATTGTACTATCAGTTGGAGGATTTTTCCTATAAAGGAAACTCATCCATGCAGAAGGAATTAACTCCTTCAGGATTGTGCAATTATTTTAGAGGTCATTGTTGTGTGTGAGGTGCGAATCACACAGGTTGCAGCTGGAGGACCCAGGAGAAACTGTGCAAGGAAATAGGAGGCTTAAGGATTGAAGGAAGGCATATGTGTTGTCTATTCTGTCTATGAGCAGCATTGAGGGATTGTATTGAGAACTGGATAGCTTGACAGCTAAACCTTTGTGTAATCCTGAGATATTTCCACTTGTATGATAATACAGAGATCGAGGTTTTTATCGGAGGCTTTCCCCAGAGTATTATTCTGTGTTCATGTGTGATTGATTTCTTCCTTATCTGTTATATGTGTTCTATTTGATCTTGCTCAAAATCGATTAAGCTTTCGCAAGTTTGTTTGTAGAAGTAGATCAAATATTTTTCTTTAGTATATTACATTATCAAGTGATCTACAGTGAGAATTTCTACATGGTATCAGAGATAGCTGATCCATAGAGAAATTTCTACATAGTATCAGAGTAAGGTTTTGTATAAAAAGTTCTACATTGTATCAAAGCAATGGTGAGCCTTTCTCTCCTTGATCTTCCTAAGAGCTAGCATAGCTACCAGGACTCAGTTAATGGAAGAGAGAAACGACCAGATTGGGAATGATTGTGGTCATATCTGATGCAAGAGGAGATCAGGAGGAGCACCAGAGATGGTTCTTCATCCAAGGAGGATGAAGAAAATCTAGCCTTAGCCAGTAAGGCAAGGAAAGGGAAGGAGAAGGATTCTCATTCCAAATCGAGTTCTTCCCATGGTGGGAAGAAGATTGACAAATCTATAGTGTGATTATTTAATTGTCATGTGTTGGGCCATTATGCAACTGATTGTCCATTGAAGAAATCCAAGAAGGGATCCTTGAAAGGATCTGAAGATGAGGCATTGGCCTCTCAGCTCGAATTGGATTTTACCCTCATCGCATGCATGGTTTCATCAATGATGGATTGTGGTTGGTTTTGTTAGCTCTACCACATAACTATGGTCCTTGAAGGTCAGAGATAAGATTGACTGTGATTGGTTGTGCTCAAAAGAGGCCTATGATGGTCATTCTTGTCTTTTCCCTTGCCCCACTCATCCTCCCTTCATCTCCATTTCTTCTTCTTCTTTTCTAAAAAACCAAACAAAACTCCTTTTGCTGCAAGCCCCGAGCACAAAGGCTAAAGCCCCATAAATACGCACTCATATGACTCTGCACCTCCATAAACTCATTGCCAAAACCCCAACCATTGATCTTCACCCGCCGATCTAACGACTCTCCTCATGCCTCACAAAGAGACCTGCGTGCTTAAATCCCGTCACTCAATCATCACTCCTTGAGATCCAATGGTCCTCACACCTCTCGCACCCACAAAGTGACGGTACGTTAGCACGTGATTGAGGGTGGTTTCCCTCTCTCCTCCACTGCCATGCGTCATGCGCTGAATGAGATCATGAGCCCTCACCCTTTTACTACCCAATGTCCAACAATGGTGCGATCAAAACCGCTTACTGCTCAAACCTACGTTCCCACCCGATAACATCCGCGCACCTTCTCCACCTGACCATCGTTAAATCTGTCTGCCTGAGCTCCAACGACCCACGATCATACCGCTCCCGCTTTTCTGATACCCTCGGCCAAGTCATTCCCGCCTTCTATCCTCCCAATCCGACAGCCAATCTTGCCCCTTCATCTGACTCGTCCACTCGCTATGCAGTCCACGTCCCTTGACCATTCCGTGCACCCGAAGGATGAAGGTGACCATCTCACCAGTACCATTTGCAGTTGCTCCTCAACAACCACATTCATCAGACAGTATGGTTGAGAAGGAAAAGGACAGAGCATGAGCATGTAGCTGCATTTAGAAATTATGGAACTTCATGGATAAGGACACTCTAGCTACCTAAGAGGACAACAGAGCACGCAAGGAGATCAAATTCACTCACAGAGACAAGTAAACACGCTCAAAGACTCCATCATGCAGTTAAATGCAATTGGTGGTCAATTATGACCCCTCCATACCTAGAATGACCAAGTTCCCCTATAATGAAACTCTATATATACCTAGAAACAAAATGTAATCAGGGTTGATGGTTGATGTTTTGATGTAAGGTTCAAATTCTGGAAACTATAACTATTTTGATACTTGTAGTGTCTCGTCTTCATTTTCAGATAATACAATCTTATTTTGTTGTTAGTTGCTCACTTTCCACTTATCTTCTCTTCTAAGTTGTGCCTGATATGTTGTATTCCTAAACTCTTGATGTTTAGCATTAGAGTAGCTATCATCCTACCTCTGTGCTAAAATATTGTATGTATCATTGAATAAGTTATCCAGGTTTCTCTTCATTTGGTGCTAGAGAGTTATCATCCTGTCTGTGCATTAGTAGATTAGATTCATAGACTTCTTTATTGGTTGCAGTCGGCCATCACATGGTCTTGTGCATCTGCTAGTGTGGTTAGTATTCTCCATAGTCACCTAATCTTAAACTGTGAGTAATTGGTGGTCTAAAGCCTTGTAGTCTAGGAGTGTTCATGCATGTCTAGAGTCAAGCAAAGTAGAAGTGGTTATCTAGCTTGGACAAGCATCATTCCTTCCATTCATCCATTTGCAACAACAAATTGAATTTACATGTTACCAGGCATCTCCGAGCTACAACCTAGGAGAGTTTCTTGGAATCCTAACAGGTTTCTTGACAGTGAAGACTCATTCCACATGACCAACGATAAGAGTTTGTTCAGTACCTTGGAGGAGAAAGACCTCCCGATGCGCACAGAGATAGGTAATGATGAAAAGTATAATGTTTTAGGAGTGAGCATGGTTGATTTTCAAAGGGAGCTTGGAGCTTCCATCACCTTGATAGATGTGAAGTATGTGCTTGGACTGAAGAAAAACTTGGTATCCATCCCAATGTTGGAAGACAAAGGCTATGATGTAGTCTTTAGTAAAGGAAAGGCATTCCTAAGACACATCGACACGAGACAGACCAAGAGGATTAGGATTCGAGTGAAGAATATCTACAAGCTGGAAGTAGATGACTGTGCTGCATTGAGTTCCAAAGCAGAGTTGGTGTAAAGCCAAGATATTGGTGAGCTATGGCATAGATGATTGGGCCACTTGCACCATGGGGCCGTGAAGATCATGTAGTAGATTTCTACCGAACTTCCCAAGGGTAAACTTGAGCTAGTGGAAACATGTAAAGGTTGTACCTTGGGTAGGTGTGCAAAATCTTCCTTTCAGGATCAAGACAGTCAAGCTGGAGAAATCATGGAGCAAGTTCATACAAATGTGTGTGGACCATTCTTGACAGCCTCCACCACTAAACAAAGGTACTATGTTATTTTCATTGATGATTTTTCTCGTAGATGCTCGATCTATTTCATGCATAAGAAGGATCAAACCTTCTCAAGGTTTTGTGAGTTCAAAGCCTTGGTTGAGAAAAAATCAGGAAAGAATATGGGGGCCTTGCAAAGAAAAAATGGTGGAGAGTATGTCTCTCAAGAGTTTAAGGACTTCTGCGTAGCAAAAGGAATTAAACACGATTTGATGGCACCCCATAAGCCACAACAGAATGGGGTGGCCGAAATGAAGAGCAGAATCATTGTGGGAGTAGCTTGGGCGATGCTACATGACCAAGGCCTACCACTTCATTTGTGGGCTGAGGCATGCAATACAATCGTATACTTGCAGAATAGAAGCCTGCATCGCATATTGGGGATGAATACACCATAGGAGGCTCTCTTCAGTAAGAGACCATATGTGAGTCACTTCAGGATCTTTGGCTCATCGGTATTTTTCCATGTGACCAAAGATGCCTGGAAGAAGCTAGAGCCAACAGCTAAGTTGGTGATGCTTGTGGGGTACACTGATACACCCCACAACTATCAGGTGTTATTGCCTACCAATCAGAGGACAGTGGTATGCAAAGATCTGAAGTTCGATGAACAGAAGGCTATGTGAGTTTCCCTTGAGAGGGAGCTCAAGTTGCATTCAGAGGAGGAACTTTTGGTTCCTAAGGAGGAGGAGCCTCAGACTAAGGTGGAGCGGCTGCATGCAGAGGATCCAGGAGAGGAGACATCCACTCATGTAGAGTCTTCCGAAGATGGGCGGAAATGCTAAAGGGAAGTTGACAAATTATTGATGGATGCAAGAGAGAATGTGGGATAGCCATCTTCTCAGTGCAGATAGAGGAGGTCACCAAAGCGATACAATAGTTACATGGCCTTTGTTGGGGAATCTATAGAGACCGATCCATCTTCCTTCGAGGAAGCAGTGTAGTAGCCAGTGTGGGTTGATGCTATGGTGGAGGAGTATGACTCCATAGTTTGGAACAGTGTTTGGGATGTTGTTCCAAGACCAGAGAACAAGTCAGTGTTGAGTTCCCGATGGCTTTACAAGGTAAACCAAGCAACTAATGGTAGTGTGGAGAAACATAAGGCAAGGTTTGTTGCCCGTGGTTTCTCACAGGTCGAGGGAATCGACTTGGGTGAGACTTTTTCTCCTGTAGCAAGGTACTCATATATTAGATTGATGTTGGCACTATCAACACAGGTGGGTTGGAAGATCCATCAGATGGATGTGAAGACTGCATTCCTCAATAGCAAGATTGAGGAAAAGGTGTACATAGAGCAACTGGAAGAATTTAAGACCTTCAATCATGAATCACAGGTGTGCCAACTCAAGAGAGATTTGTACGAGCTGAAGCAAGAACCTCGTGCTTGGTACACTAGGATCGACAGCTATTTCACCAGGTTAGGCTTCACAAAGAGTGAAGTGGAGGCGAACCTATACCACATCATGGTAGAAGGTAAACCATTGATCATTGTTCTTTATGTTGATGATCTAATATTAATAGGTGATGATCAGTTGATCAATTCTTGAAAGGAGGACCTTGCAAGAGAGTTCGAGATGAAAGACATGGGTCTCATGCACTACTTTCTAGGCATGGAAGTGTAGCAGAAGGATGGGGAAGTGTTTGTGTTTCAAGGCAAGTATTCCAATGAGATAATCAAGATATTCGAGATGGAGAAGTGCAAGCCCATGCAGACTCCTCTAGCAGGTAACTGGAGGAAGGAGGATGCTACTTCAGGTGAGGTAGCAGCTACTACTGTGTATCAGAAGCTTGCGAGTTCATTGATGTATTTAGTGAACACACATCCAGATTTGTGATTTGCGGTGAACTAGTTGAGTCAAGCTATGGTTCAGCCTACCAAGTTGTTTTGGAAGGCAGCTAAGCATGTGATAAGATACCTCAGAGGCACATCTCAGTATGGATTATGGTACAGACGGATAGAGGGAGTGAAGCTTCAGGGCTTCACTGCTACTGATTGGGCAGGGAGTCCATCAGATCGGAAGAGCACTTCAGGAGGAATTTTCAAACTTGGTTCAGCTACAGTTTCTTAGTATAGTAGGAAACAGAGGTCAATTTCACTTAGCTAAGCAGAGGCTGAATACATGGTTTCCAGTCAGGAAACATGTGAGGCCATTTAGATGCAGAAAATTCTAGTTGGATTGTTTGATTAAAGGATGGATCCAACTATGATCTATTGCGATAATCAGATTTGTATCAAACTTTCTGAGAATCTAGTATTTCATGACATGTCCACGCACATCGATATTTGGTATCATCATCTTTGAGACTATGTGGTGAAGAGGATCATGTTGTTGCAATATGTTTCGACCGAGGAGAAAGATGTAGACATTTTGACTAAGGCATTGTCAAAATGAAAATTCGAGTTCCACAGAGACAGGATCGAGGTGATAGATAATCCCTTTCTTGTTGAGAGGGAGTGTTGAAAATAGCAACAACAAATGATAAAAATAGAAATTCTAAAAATAGCATTCCTATAGATAGCATTTCGGTATATATTCTAATTCAATTTGTCCTTGAATTAAAATTCGAATTTAGTCTCACTAGCTTTTTGAAAAATAATTAATTCATATTGAGTTAATTAATTGGAGAAAATCAAACATGAAGTCTTTTTGAAGACATGCAACAGTTATCCCTTTGATTGAGGAAGTTATCCCTTAATTAACGAGATAAGGATGAGTTGTATTTGAGTTGTAGTTAGTTAGCTTAGTTAACTGAGTTAAGTCTAGCTAAATTAGTTCCAAACAGTTGGAGGAACTAATTGTGATTTTAGTCAGTTAATGCATGCATGCATGCAACTAGTGTTCTCCAGATAACTGAATATTCTTTCATAAATAACCAATGTATGTCAGTTCAGAGAAAGACCCAGTTGCAATTAAAGACATGGACATTGTACTATCAGTTGGAGGATTTTTCCTATAAAGGAAACTCATCCATGCAGAAGGAATTAACTCCTTCAGGATTGTATAGTTATTTCAAAGGTCAGTGTGGTGTGTGAGGTGAGAATCACACAAGTTGCAGCTGGATGACCCAGGAGAAATTGTGCAAGGAAATAGGAGGCTTGGAGGACTGAAGGAAGGCATATGTGTTGTCTATTCTGTTTATGAGCAGTAGTGAGAGATTGTACTGAGAGCTGGATATCTTGAGAGCTAAAGCTTTGTGTAATCCTAAGATATTTCCACTTGTATGATAATATAGAGATCAGGGTTTTTAGCTGAGGCTTTCCCCAGAGTATTCTTCTGTGTTCATGTGTGATTGATTTCTTCTTCATCTATTATATGTGTTCTATTTGATCTTGCTCAAAATCTATTAAGCTTCTGCAAGTTTGTTTGTAGAAGTAGATCAAGTATTTTGCTTTAGTATATTGCATTATTAGGTGATCTACAGTGATAATTTCTACAAACATTACATAAATAATTGATAGTTAAAGTATTTCATTTAATTGAAATGTCGTGACGAACGTGATTATGTTGGATTTGATTAGTCATACATTACAAGGTGCTTGCCATGGAATGTTGATGGATTGTCAAACAATTCTTAGGGTGTATGCATAAAAATGACCATAGCATTCAAGAGTTAATTGGCAAGTGATGGTAAGTTGGTATAGAGATTATGTTTATTCCTATGATTTTGAACAAAGGCTAAGTAAAGAAAAGTAGAAATTGCATATGATTATGACTATTGATAAAAAATTATTGTTTCATTCAATGGTATTTTAATGGAAATGAAAATCCTTCATTTTGAAGTGGAAGGATTCCATTTTGGGTTGTCTAGATTATTATATCATGAGTAAAAGTTAAAGTTTCAGTGAGAGATGAACATTAAAATTTATGTCGGATATGTATAGAATTGGTTACCTTAAATCCATCCACATGAGCAAGGTTCATAGCCAAGATTTTGATTTCTCTAAACTTTTATTTTCTTCTTCATGTGATTCATCTGTAGGCTTCTTCATTTTTCCTTGAATGATATTCAAAACTTTGTTCTTTTCAAGAATGAGTTTCTATCCTACTTTTCAAGCCCTGTAGTTTGGAGTTCCTTCTAATTTGTGTTTTTCTCTTCATTGAGTTTGACATAGTTCCTATAGATGGTAAGAGTTATCTCCTTAAATGATCCCTTTAATGAACTTTTCTTGATTTTCTCTTATTGATAATTACTTCTGATTTCTTTAAATTATTATTATTTTTCTTATGTTCTTATCTTATCTTAGTTCATAAAAAAATTACCAAAACTAAAACACGAAGATCAAGGACACCAAATGTAGGCACATAGCCAGGAAAAAACCGAGTCAAGAACTCTTCCTTTATTATTTCAAATTAGATGGGCCAAGACTCTAGACCAATAGAACTTCCTCCTCCACCAAGTCAACCCTCAAATTGTTCCTCCAACCTTAAAATATCAATTACAGTAATACTGCATCAACACTGCTTCAATACTGCAACAACATTGCATAAAAGACATATTTTCGACCTACTGCATCAGAATTTTAGCCTACCTTCAAGACTGCAATTTCGGCCCTCCTATAGCTTTAGTTCCTTTGTGTGAGAGAAGAGAGAGGTTATTTTGACTTCCTTAGCAATATAACGACCTCCTTCTCCTTCACTAGCCCTTTCGTTCTTCTTCCTTGGAATTTGTTCCTTTTATTGCTTCTAGCTACTACAGTTCAAACTTGTTGATTGATCTCTTCCAAATGAGTCAAGTTGCTACTTATATATAATCCTTCTAGGTGATATAACTCTTCCTTTGAGGCTGAATTGGTGGAGGAGGCCTAATTGACCTAATTTACAATAAAATAATTTTATTTCTTGATAAATAATTCCCAAGAAGCGTTATTTACATTGTGACATGGACAAGGACACTTGACATAATCCCAAGTCTTCAATGGAGACTTTGACCTAAAAGAAATTGACCCAAGCATGAAACCCATGCTTTAATAAGTCAATTTATTTAATAATAAATTTTATTTTTCTTTATTTTGACAAATATAATACATCATGACTCAAATACAATTATGAAGACTAACACTAGCTACATTATTCAGTACTCCCTCTTAACTAGGGAGGTATTCATAATTAAATATATCTATATCTCAAAATTAACTACGAAGAGTTCAACACGCTTTGTGCTACAAACTAGATACCTGACTAGCGTAATCTATCTGTGTGGGACTAAGATGTACTCAAGCTTTCAGCAAGTCTAGGTACCATCAGGCTTACTCACTAACCATCAACCTAGGGATATAAGTGTGTATCCAAGGTCAGAGCTCCAAGACCAATGCCACCCTCCCTCTTAGGGATCTACACATCAACACATAGGTCGACCATATGTCATCCCAAGGATATGCCATTAGATGCTTCATTTGTCCCTAGTAAACAAGATATATCAATTTGTCCAAGTATGCTTCCAGAGTACTCAACCTTCTTATGGAGGGGTTTTACGTGCACAAACAAAAAACCTAATCAATAATAAAGTTTCAAATATACATATAAGTAAACACAAACCTTCAGGGTCCATAATCATTTTGATGCCACTTATTCATATGCAAATTGTCAAAAACCTTTCTTCTTTCATTTCGTTAGCAGCACCAAAACATCCTCAATACATGTTAGGTCCCTATAATACTAGTGTATACCCATTATTGTTATTTTTGTACCCATGTAGCCTCGTATTATTATTATTGTGCCCCATAAAATTACACTATTGTTATTGGTGTGCCCTTACATTATTATAGTTATGTAGCCTCTAATTATATTGTGACTCCTTGATCAGGGGCTCATGTCCCAAGTGTCGCAAAATGCTCAAAAATGAAAGTGCTTGGAATTGGATCAAACCTAAACAACCGGATAGAGCTCTTCCTCCTGATTTCAGCGCCACAAACAGTTCGAAAAACGGTCGCCATATGTGAAATTTACGTCAAAAACAAAATCGCCCAATAACCCTTAAATTTTGAATTTTCAAAAAATTTAAAAAGGAATATTCCACAGAATATTCCTAGGAATATTCCATGGAATATTCCTTTGGGCGGGCCAATTAGAGGCTGCCATGTGGCAAGCCCGGAGGCTGCCATGTGGCTCAAGTGACGTAAGCACAATGGGGGCGCATATGAAAATTTTCGGTGGGGTTGTGGATTGAACCCCCGACCTATCTCCCACGAAGTCAACGGTTTACCAACGCGCCACAACAATCGATATTGAAAGCTAATGGGAATGTTTCATATTTGATGTTTGAAGTTTGGTATAGGCGGGAATGAAAGGGGCCAGCCTCGCCTCCATATGACCTTGTGCCGAGAACCAGGGCCAGAACACTAACCACCAGTGCGCAATCCAAGGATAACTGCAGTTAATAAACGTGGTCACATGCGAAAATTTAGGGCAGTTAAGTAACAGTGCGGTTGGCGGATTTTTGGTGGTGGCGCCAAATTTGGCAGAGGCCCCAGATTTGGTGGAGCTAACTGGTGCTAACTACAGTTAGCTGGAGTTCTTTTAGGCTAAACTGGAGTGAATCATTAAATGGCCATAACTTTGGCTAGGAAAGGCGGTTTTGGACGAATTGTTTTTTTTATTTTGGGTATCTTGGACGTTCTGAAGCCATTGGCACAGGTCTTTCAGCCATCATAGGTCATTTGCATAGGTTTTGGAGCTGTGGAAGTTCTAGGAGCCACTAGGGCCCAGTATTGTGAGAACTGTATTAGGTTGCAGGTGTCCATTGAAAGTGAACCAGCAGTCAATCCTGAAGGATTCAAGTGTTCTAAATTCGATTTTACAATATATTTCACCTGTAGAGACTTCTATTCAACTGTAAATTCATTTTGAGAATTTAATTAAAATGAGGACAGGCCCATTTGGGAGCCTTGGACCCAGCAGACGTAGCCCAGGAGGGGTGAACTGCTTCATCAACTTCTTTTGCATCTGTGGTTGATTTATTTTACAAAAAAAATTCATTTGAATGTGTTAAATAGTAAAAGGAAATAATTCTGCTATGCTTGAATGGATCATGAACAGCTGAAAATTTCATTTGTTTCTTTACTGCAAGACATGAAAATCTTTTAACATTGTTTACTACTGAATTGAATACCTTGTAAACCTTTTTCAAGTAGTTTCAAATTTAGATCAAGTTGGTATCAGAGCTATGTTGTCATTTCTTTGTATCAAAAGAAGTCAAATAAGCTATAGACAGTGCCTGAAACGAGCCAGGAAGCCTTTGAAATGCTCTTGTTATACAATTGCAAAGTAGATAAATTCTCTTTCAGTCAATCTCTGGTGTAGTTGTCTTTTGATTGTTTTTGTGCAAAGATATTCTAACTGTCTTGCAAGTATTGATGCTTACCAGGTTGAAACTTAAAAGAGGGGAAGGACAGTTTACTAGAGAACGAGAGAATCCTCAGTCAAGGAAGGCCAAAGAGCCATCACCTTCACCTCCAATTTCACCCTTAAGAGTCTCAGCAGAAGCTTCAAGAATGTCTAAATAGGAAGGGGAAATTCCTGCAGACACGGATCCAAGAGAAGAAGAAAGAGTCTTCAGAAAGGCTTTCTTGGACCTCACTGAAATGGTGAGGATATTGTACCAAGAAAGAAATGAGAAATTGGTTGGAGAAGGGTCCAAACATCCATTTGAAGGAGAGGGTTCTTGATCCGGATTTAAACAAGAACGCAATAGATTACAGAGATAACCATAAATACAGAGATTCGATAACCATAAATAAAGAGATGCAGTGGAAATAATACTTCATTTCATTAATGGAAAATACCGAAATATGCTTACAACCAGAAATGGAAATAAACCAGCTAGGACGATGGTAGCTTATCTCTGAGAAGAGATGTGCGGCTACATGTCTCTGAATTGTTCCGGACTTGTGTTACAATGAGGCTCCGAAGGCCTATTTATTATTGAGAAACAATGGAAACCCTTCACATTCCAAAACCGACCCTTAGAAGATGAAACGCCAAATTGTGGGCCCCGTTTTGGGTAAATTGGTACATCAATTTCCCGGGGTCGTAACTTTGGCATACGATCTCCGTTTGACGCGTATGATAGCTCGTTAGAAAGATCTATCCGAGAACTACCATTGTTGGAACGGGCAACATCGGTCCATTGCATGGACCCATGTTGCCCCTGGATTCCCCAAAAAACGTCGTTTAGGGCCTCAAAACGGCTCCGGAAGTTCAGGACCCGAAAAACTGCTAAAAATAGTAAGTTGTGCTACAATCAAGGAAACTGAAAATGCTGAGAAAGACAATGGTGGGGGTCCAGGTGGACTTGGCAGGTGGCCACCAATATCCACCTGGATCACTAAGTTCTCTTACTTTTGTACTTTTTTTATGTGGATTTAATGGCTGCCATATCTTTGATATTTATGTGGTTTAATGCTGGCTATAAGCATGGTTATGTGACTGTTTCATGTCATGGTTATTTCATGTATTTACTTGTAATTTTTAAATGGATGGATGCAAGACCTAATTGATGATATAATATTCCAATGGAGAAGGAGGTGATCCTTCTGGTTATGTTTCATAAGTTCTTTCAGTCATTTATTCTCTTTCTTGTATCCTAGACCTGTAGGTTGCATTGATGCCAAGTGTTTGACAGAATGTCATTCCTAGTTGGGGATGCTCAGGCCTAGTCTTGAGGTTCATTTTTTATTTATCAACATTGTTATCATGTCTTTGTGGATTCTGAAGGTTGTAGCAAGTTCTGGGAAGAGGCCGAGATTATCAGCTAGAAAAGTGGCTCAAACCTCAAGGTCACTGGCATAGGTTTGCTGAGAAAAGTCCACAGTCGCTGGCACAAAGGCCTATGAGAGTGACTTTGAGTCACTGGTCGCTATCTTGCCTATATCATGAGAGAAACTTTGGGTTAAGAGGCTTAAAAAATCAGTGAGACCCAAGGACAGGATGTTTGAGTGGATTACATGTCTCCTGGGGTGTAATTGCTAATGTGGATGGGTTTGTTTGATGATTTCCATCGATTCCATTTCCTTAAGGTAACCAAGAAGATTGAATCCCTTATCATAACCTATCTCATCACATGTTTTCCAAGCTAGTTGGCTGCTTGGGTGGACCTGGGAGGAGGGGGTGTTACATAGTTTCAATTACTCAGGAGAATACTAAAAGTAGTCATAAAGAACCCGAGGTACCATCAAATCAACCAAAAGTTTCAAATAGTAGAATTGCATAGAGAATCATGATGAACATTTATCATTGTATGCAAATTCCGATCTTTTATGGTGTCAGATCGTAGGATCCTTAACAACGAATTTTTGTGTTTCAAGTAGTTTAAGTTATCAAGTAGGTACAAGATGAACAGACGAAGGAAGCATAGTTGGATACCACTTTTAGGGATCGTGCATTAACCTGGTATGTGAAATTAAAGAATACTGCACCAAGAAGACATGGTAGATGATTGGGAGAAATTAGGTATGCACTACTAAAGGAGTTCCAGATACAAGTAAGTTCTACCAATTTTGTAAGTAAGTGGGACATGACAAACTACATATCATGCATTTGATTTAATGAGAGAGTGCATTAATAATACGTACAAGGTACAAGAAGTAGAGGGTTATGAAGCTACAATGCCAATCTATAACATGCCTAGAGGATACAATCCAGGAAGAGGACAAGGGATGTAATGAATATGTAAAGTATTTCAAGGTAGAGGTAAAGGAGGATTTGGAAGAGGAAGCCCGATCATCTATTATAATTGCAAGAAACTAGGACATTTCATGCGGAATTTCCCTAACCCCCCCATGACATGTACCTACTGTAAACAATTGGACCCTGCTATCAAATGTTATCCTCAGTTGATTCTGAAGTGGAAGGAGA
The DNA here is from genome assembly GCA_000404065.3 of Pinus taeda. NCBI lineage: Eukaryota > Viridiplantae > Streptophyta > Pinopsida > Pinales > Pinaceae > Pinus > Pinus taeda. The sequence continues at coordinate 98,878 of APFE031452817.1, forward strand.
AGAAAGGACATAATTTGCACATGAATTTGTTGAAGAGCATGCAGATCAACCACAAGTAGGAGAAAGTATGTTTCGAGGAGTGAGGATAGGAGTAGATGCTAGTCGACTAGGAAATCAACCATAACAGTGGGTGAGAAAAGTGGTAGAGCCACCTCCCAAGTTTGATCCAACGAGGGAGAAAGAAACATGTAAGTGAGAAGAGAGTTTTTTACGATAGAATGGGGTCCGATAAGTTCAACTTGGAAGCAAGCACAACCAATGTATGACATGCCCCGAGTATACAACAATTCTACGACAAGAGAAGGAGGAGGAGAGGTAAAACCCATCAATAATTTCTTCGATAGTTGTTTAAACTTAATAAAGGGTAGATCAGATCTATATAAGACACATAGAGTCATTGACCAATGTGTGCAAGGATAGGAAGTTACCATAGCACAAAACACCAAGTGTGAAATTAAGCAGATTATGTGCGAGAAGAAAACCAGGAGCGAATTCAGACACTAGTAGAAAAACAAAAATACATGACTAAAAAAATACTAAAAAATGTATAGAAATTACTAAGTTTGGTCATGTGACCATTAGTAGTTTACAGTTGATCATTAATTATGTGACCATTAGTAATTTACAGTTTATCATTAATCATGTGACCCAATTGATGAATAGTCCAATTTTAGTCATTTAATGGTTGCTTTGATTTATCAATTCGGTAATATATTTATTTGTTTATTTAGTCATTGGTTGTGGTTAATGGGTGGTTTATTTAGCCATGGTAGTCATTTATTTAGTCATTGTAATCATTAATTGTTTCCAATTGGTAGTATATTTATTCATTTTAATTATTAATTGACATCAATTAGAAGTATATTTAGTCATTTTTATTAACCGATTTCCATCAATTGGTAGTAAAGTTAGTCATTTTAATTTTTATTTGTTGTCATTTGGTAGTTTATTTAATTGTTTTTGTTCATTGGTTTTTGTCAACTAGTAGTATATTGATACATTGTTTATTAATTATATAATCATTATATTTACTACTATTAATGGTAAATTTTCATTTATATGATGTGAATAATTTATTAAATACCATAAATTGTATAATGCACAAATAAACATATTATTAAACTTTAATTAAAACATAAAAGTATATACAAATATTACATATATGAACAAGTTACAACATGATACAAGTTAAAATATTGATTCAACATCATGATTAAAAAAGGTAATCTACAAAATGTTGTCAAAGTTTGAGAGTTTTCAGCGCTTACAAATACAAGATGATAAAAATCCATGAACAACACATTCAAACTATTGCATAAAGCAATGAGCCAAGCTATTTAATTGCTAGTACATGATAAACATTGACTATGTCATATTTTGCAAATATTTTAGTGGTTGTTGTGTGAAGGTTCCTTCTCTGTTTCATACAAACAACTCCATTTATTTTGTCTTCATAAGCAAGGGGTATGTTACTTGTGGCCTTAAAAAAGTTACATTTTCATCTCATGTTCCTTTCAATTTGAATCCATGATAATAGATAGTGAGTGAATCCACCCAATTCCCACAATAACACCTTCAAAAGGATCTAACACCTTAACTTTATCCCCTTCATGGAGTTTATTGATACATTTATGCAGAAATAAATAAGATATGAAAAATGTTTTAACAATAATTTTATTTAGCATATTCCCCAACATAGATAAAATAAATTGATCTCTAAATCTATCAACAACAACAAGTGGGATCATTACAAACAACCAGAATTAGATTATTAGAACTTCTCCATCATTAAAAATATCTGGGATTATTACAAACTATATAGATTTATGCTTTTGTTAACAATACTCTTAAAGGAATAGATAACTTATGATCATATTATTAGGAAACTCCTATAACTCTTCTTTCAACAAATAAAAAGGTACTTATATCCCAATAGGAAATATAAACATTACATAAATTGTCGATCAACAAATGATATATGCATTAAAACACAAACTAATGGTGACCCTTCAGGTACACCTTTCAAAACATGCCTACTAACATTCTTAAGTTATACAGACGTAGTTTAAAAGATATGAGTCCCTATATATATTTTTCCATGGTTCACATATGCAAACATAAATATCTATGTCAGTTTGCAAGATTATTATAACATAAATACTTGTTTTCGGGGCCACATTGTGTAGAGTAGTCAAACGTACAATTTTATATTCTTTCTTCCACGCATATTTTAAATGTGTTGTTTAACATTATATGAAGAGTTGTGGAACCTGTTATTATGAAGTAAAGTTGTAGAGACTAATACACACACACACACACACAATATTGAAGTCTATGAGGTCATAAGTAACACAAACAAATACAAAGACTAGTAACTAAGAGTTATTTTTATGCTTAATGTGTTTTGTTTTTTCCTTAATAATCTAGTTGAGTGAAACATGAAGCAAAAATTTACTAACTTATGTCCTAGATATAATAGAATGCAAAGAAGTGAATAAAAGTAATAAATTTGAAATGCATAAGACTACTTACATGAAAATGTTGTTATCGTGAACAACAAACTTCTAAAACCTTATGCTACTTCAAGCTTTGTATAAACAATCTTAAATATTACAAGGAAAAAAGGAATAATGCTATGATGTCGAATGTGTGTCCACAATTGTTTGAACGTCTACACGATACAAAAAAATAGAAGAATTAGAGATTTCATGGAATTTACTTTGGCTCCTCATATCACATTTAAAAAATATTCAATTCCAAAATGGAAGTAACTTGAAACTATTGTTTAAAACTAATACCTTTTTTTTTCCATAATTGCGTTATTTTATTAGTTGCAAAAGATTTATATAATCATTTGTGAACTAATCTTAATGTATTTACGAGAAATTTACTCTTTATAATTGACAACCAAGTGTAGTTATTTCGGGGTCTATATTTGTCTTCCATCCATCGAACTAGCTTCATTTCTCTCCATGTAATGCGAGAAGGAATTCCATGACTAGATAAATCATTATACCCGAGTGTAAATATATGGGTTGATTTCCCAACACAATTATAAATTAAATATTTCATTTTGGGTCCATTGTAGGGTGGTGAAACTTACCATCATATCTATGTACTTCTACACATGTATTTGTTTGGCACATATTTTAGGTATAGCTAGATAGCTGACTATTTTGGATTGTTTTGCAATTATCGATCTTAGTGGTTCATAAATATACATGGCAATAATGGAAATAATTTGCAACTATCATGAAACAATTACCATTTTTTGGCATACTTGCATTATTTTATTAGTTGCAAAAAAGAAATAATCATTTATGAGATATTATTAATTTATTTATGACAACTTTATTATTTATAATTTAGAGCTTAGTGTAGCTAATTTGAGGTTTATATGTCTTCCATGCATTTGATTAACTTGATTTCTCTCCTTGTAATGGAACAAGGAATTCAATGACTAGAGAAATAATTATACTCGAGAGTAAATATTTGGGCTCCTTTCCCAACACGATTATAAATTAATATTTCCATTTGGGAACATTATAGGGAGAAGTGAAACATACCCTTAAAAGTGAACTTCTACAAGTGCCTCTTTTTGACATAGACTTTAGCTACAGCCACAAGTTGTTCATGATGCATTTTTAATCAAGTGCTTCATTTTTGTGTCTATTTTTTCGTTAACATGGAAATTTTCATGTGTGAACATTTTTAGCAAGAACAACAAATCCATGGTTTTCACTCGCTAAAGAGCTATGTACATTAACCCATGTGTCTAATGTTACTTAGGTCAAATGAAAGTCTTCCTAAAGTCAAGCCTTGTGCCCTATGTATTGTCCTAGGCAAGGTAGTTATACTGCAAATTGGCTTCGTATTCCACAATGAATTTTACTTCCAAATGATGGTAGTAGTTTTGCAACACAAAAGTCCATGTTTTTTCAATATTTGTAGCATAAAATCCTTGGAATTTTTTTCTTTGTAATTTTCCAATAGACAAATCATTTTTTTATTATCCAAAGTATATCTTATTTATTTTCTCTATTTGAAGAATAAGCTTCCAATATTCCATAGGCATGGTTAATAAGGCTATATTCAATGTCATAGTTTCCATCATATAATTCAATGGGAATTTTTATTTTTACTAGTAATTTTTGTGGGAACATTGTTTTTTTTCATAAGACGCAAAGTTTCTTTAGATACTTTCAAGTATCTCAAATGTTTCAAGCACTATTAGCTTTGTATTCAAATGTATCCATATACTCTATTTTAAAATGTTTGCTTCCATATTTGGTTTTGGGTTTAGTTTGTGTAGAAAAATAGAACTTGTCTTTTTATGTCCATATTTTGGCACAACTTTTAGTTCCGCACATGTATTTGTTCCACATATGTTTCAGTTCCACGCAATCTTTCATTCTATAGAGACTCGAATTCCCAACAAATTTTATCTATAGTGATAAGTGTAATCCTTTAAGAATTTTTTCTTCTTAGGTAATTGTGTTACTTGGTAAGGCTTATGGAAACAAGAGAATTAGGGCGTGAGCCTGAGGAGCATGCTATAAGTGGTCCCATATGCGAGGTAACATTTTATGTCTATAGTAAGAGTTTCCTATGTCTTTGTTGTAGTTAACTACGATCCACTAACTTTTTGTTAGGCTGTAAGTTCTTACATGCAGTTCCAGGGTGGGATGCCAAACTTTGTTAACTACCTAGAAATCCACATCTCACTACTTCTATGCATGAGAATGGGTGTGCAGAGAAACTGTGTGGGGAGAAAATGGAATACATTTCTTTCACATGCATAGCATTCGTGACAAAAACATAGATTGTTTCATTGGTAAATTTGTAGTATATGGTTTTTATTTTCTTTTGAATGGTTCAGTGTAAGTCATTTTAAAATAGGTATTCAGTTAGAATTTTGTTATTGTTATATAAAAAGCAGGCCTAAGTTTTAAAATTGGAAATATGTAAGTTATCTTGGAGATGCATATATTGGTTTATTTGATTGATCCCATTTCTATAATGAATGACTATATCTGAGTTTAAAGATGAGTGTCCTTTCAAAAATGGGCCTAACTAGAGGTATAATAAATGTTTCTGTTGATACGTCTCGGCTTCAATGTGTGCTTCCCTATGATATAAAAGACACTGATTCAATTTTTTTGGCGATAAAATCAAGACTCTACTAAAAATATTCTTGTGCTTATGGTCGTGTTCAAGTTTCATTTGGTCATGAAAGCATTGCATATTTTATGCAAAAGCATTTTTTATCGAATGGAGAGGATATTCATAAATGAAAGCTAGAAGGAAACTTTTCTAGAGGCCACACATACACTATAAGTTGACACAAGTAATTAAGTAAACACTGATACCAATGACAACAATGAAGATCCAATGAAAAAAAAAAAGTTGTGTGGTTCCACATAATCCCGTAGTATTTACGATCTTCAAAATAGTTAGTTGAACATTGGCCTTGGTGATCTGTATATGCCATTGGGAATTTTCTAGGACAGTATTCTAAGGAAATGGGATTCCCTATACTTTTCTATAAATAAAGTGTGTTTATGATATTAGAAAAAAAAATTACCTAATGAGAAATATTGCATAAGATCCATGACTTTTCCTACCACATCACAAATTTGTTTTACAAGTCAGTATGCATTGTACTTAGACAAATTCTCAACTATATTTGTGTAAGAATAAGAAAGGAACAAGTAAAGGGAAGAAGGCTACTAGAAAAGGATGTTAATTCAAGGCCAAATTTAGATTGTATTCTTAAATCAAAAATTTGTTACATGGATATAAGAAAAATCCACACATCTCCAGATTAATTTCTTTCTTTACGTAGGAAGGTTTATGCAATTATACAACAATTGGGTCCACTGGCTCTTTTTGTTTCCTTCATCTATGGTGACCATCATTGGAAACCATTGGTCAATGTGGTACAGGTTATCAAGGAAAAAAAAAACACTTCCATTGACAATGAGATACATAAAACTTGACTCATAACTTATTAAGAAATGATCTAGTAACGTGTGTGCATTACTACAACAATAGGATAGGTTTCCTATGAAAAATAATTTCCCATGATAAGAAATATTTTGGTGAATTGCACAACTACTCTTTTGTAATATATTTGCAAAATAGAGGAAATCAACATAACCATGCATTGGTATATAGCAAAAGTATGAATGATAATATAGAGAAGTTTGTATAAGTCCATCCTCCAAGCCATGCCTCTCTATCTTTTTTCTATCCTTGCGGCACCAAAATGGGTATTAAAAAGACTGAGAAACCTGCAGCGTGACTTTTTGTGGGGAAGCTCAGCCACTAATCGCAAATGGGCATTAGTGAAATGGGACACTGTATGCAGGCCCAAAATCAAAGGAGGCATCGGACTCAGAGATCCAGAGTACAACAACACCATCATGAATGCCAAAATATGGTGGCAATGGATAACTAATCCAGACAAGTTATGGGCCAAAATATGGACAGCCAAATACACCAACAATATGCCCCAAGCAGAGCTCATAAGATTCAAGCCCACAATCAGTGGGTCACGTATTTGGAATGCCGCCAAACAACATCATCAGCTCATCTAGAAACACAGCTTTTGGGAAACACGGAATGGTCACAGTGCCATATTTTGGAAGGACGCTTGGAACCAACTGCCCAAACTCTCAAGTGTTCTTCCTTCAATGATCATTCCGAACAGGCAGGAACAGCTGCATGCAACCATCCATCAATTCTGGGATCAGGAAACGGTAAATGGATTCAGGAAGTGGCGATCGAGCAATCAGATAACCAATATCACAAGTATTCAGGAAGTAGCAGCTCTTGAAGACGAGTTAAAGAAGAGAAGCATCCGGTTTGAGAACAGCGAGGATATCCTCAGATGGGGCTACCTCCCCAAAGGATCATATTCCACTTCCGAATCCTATAATCTTATAGGCGACTCCACCACCAGGCCGGACCCTCTATGGGAGCGAATATGGGGTTTCAAAGCTTGGCCCAAAATATCCCATTTCCTCTGGATGGTTGGGCACAAAAAGATCCTCACCTAGGACAAGCTGAGAAGACGCAATTTCCAAGGCCCTTCAATATGCCACAACTGCTTTAAAAATGAGGAAACCTTACAGCATCTTCTGGATACATGCCCAATCGCCAATCAGCTATGGGAGAAGGTTGGCTTCAGGTGTCAAAAAAGATGCAGAGGACCTGGAGACATCATTGATACCATCCGTCAGTGGCCAAAAAGCCCCTATGATAGTGCGATCCTCAATTACATGTGGAACATAATCCCAGGCACAGTATTATGGAACATCTGGAAGGAAAGGAATAGGCACATTTTCAAAAACTAGAGCTCGCCCATTGAGGAAATATGGAGCAGACTGCATGGAAATCTCAGAGAAACCATGCTTTTGAAATCATGGACTAAAGAAGATCTCCCTACTAAAGATAATGAGAAAAACATCCTGGATAATTGGCAACTGGAGCTGCCACAAGGGAATGCCACTCATCAGACAATGAAAGGTAATATCAAGGAAGTCAGAAATTGGATTGCCCCACCCACCAACTCATACAAACTCAACTTTGATGGAGCCTCTAAAGGCAACCCTGGGCCAGCAGGATTTGGGGGTATCATTCGTAATCACAATGGTACCCCCCTGCAGATCTACTTCAGCAACATAGGGTGGGATACCAATAACTCGGCGGAGTTGGAGGGACTCTAGCAAGGGCTCTTAGTCGCAAAACGCCTCAACCTTCAACCTCTGATAGTGGAAGGCGATTCCCAGGTCATCATCAACATGGCAATGCACATTTAGAATGGCTCTCAAGCTAGAAAAGTAGCTGACAGTTGGAGACTAGAAGCAAGATTGAACAACATTTCTCATGAGCTACACAACCACGGAGCCCTCTCCTTTCATCACACCAAAAGAGAAGGTAATAAGATTGCTAATCTTCTAGCCAATATTGGGGTAGAAAGAAACCATCCTTTCCAAGCAGGAAACTTGGACATCATCCCTAGCAATCAACAGACTCAGGAATGTGAGAAACTCCTTCAAAGAGACACTGAATCCCCGGATGCAGGTGTTGGCACGTCACAAAGGGTCGAGCCACATGTCCAGCATGTGCCACCCCGTGCTCATATTAATGGCTGATGGATTTCGCCGTCAAAGGTATAATCCTACGCAGTATGAGCTCTAGGCATTCAATGCCTAGCAGGGTGAAGAGATGGCATTGCAGCTTGCAGTTATTGCTCGCTCCCAACGAGGGAATGAGGCGGGTTATCAAGGTGCGAATGAGCAGAAGCAAGCTCATTGTTATGGTGGATTTGGGGAGGTGCAGACGCAGAGGACTTCGACGCAGGTGCAGACGCATAGGTGGGCGGTTATCCAACCACTTCGACCAGCCATCCTGGCTTTCCGTCGCTCCAATTCAGGCTCTGGTCTCAGGTGGAAGCGGCAAATCAAGAGCAATCAGGGCAATTTGGTCACGAGGAGGGAAATTCCCCCCTCAGGCAACAACTACTCAGAGGTTGTCGCGACCGAGTGGGTCTTGTGGCGCAATCCGCCTTGGGGTTGGCCTCACAATTCACCTCAGGCTAATAAGGGAGACAGAGGAGTGTCCATGGCGAGGCTGCGGGAGCGGAAACCTAGCAGGAGGGGACCTAGGCGAGGTTCATCCTCGCTCTCCGGCAACGAATGAGCACCATCATTGCTGCTGCTGGTATTGCCACAGGCGGGCAAGGGCAACGCCACTCCAAGATGGGCTATTCACGGAGGTTGGAAGCTCAAGCGAAGGGGAGCCAACTCTTCCAGCATTTGGCTCGGTTGTGTTCACCCTGGGAAACTCAAAGGATAGTGCAGGTATCAATGCTCACATTTCAGTTCTATTTATTAAAGCTCCTGAAGGGGATGATAGTGGGACGCCTCCAGGACTGGCGGAACCACCTCCAGAGGGAGCTGGGAAGGAGAGCCCTGTTTTGCTGCCACCAATTGAGGTGGGCACCTCAGGGAAGGAAATTCAGCACGCCCCCCCGCATCCCCAGGCGCAGGAACCTCAAGACTCAGCAAAGGATAAATGGACATCGATGTGGGAAGGTATCCCTGAGGGCCAAGGATGGTGCAATATCGTGGAAGAAAAACGTCTCGGCGACGACTGATCCTTCGACGCGCGCATCGGCTCATACCTTTCTCTCTCAGCTCGGGTCCAGGATAAAAGTCTCTGCGGATATTTGGGTACGGGTTATCACTGTGTTTGTTCACTTGCAGTTTTTCATTCTGTCTCGTCTGTGTCGGTCTAGTTTACTCTCAGTTTTTAATACTGTCTTGTACCAATCGATCCACAGTAAGTTCTCGGTCGGTTTACAGTTTGGTTTTGAAGGAAGCCCCTGCGTGGGCTGTCATGTCCTTGTTTATCTCAATGTGGTTCCATGTTTTGTTGACTGTCAAGTCGAATTGGTTTCCAGCCCCAGTTAGCTTTTGGGGGAATTTTGGAAGTCCGGTCGGTGCTGCCCCTGCGAGGGAGCTTTTTGCTTCAAAGCTAAGATATCCAAGGCGCCACTGGCGGCCATGGAAGTCTTGTCTCACTGCTTGTAAAAATTTACCTGTAAATATAATACAATAGACTAGCTAGTTTTTTACCGAGAAAAAAAAAATATAGAGAAGTTTGTAGATAAATATTTTCCTTATGGTTCTTGGGTTCTTGCAAATGATCTGAAAACAATTCAACATCATCATCATACAAATTCTTGTAGAAAAAAGAAAAAGAAAAAAACATTGTTGGTTCAATTTTCCCATTCCTCTAACGAGAAAAAACAACTATACTTGAACCACCTGAATCCATAGATGAAAAAACAAATAAAAGAACAAAAAAAAATTTTGAAATACTAGAAGATGCCACATACAATGAAACATATATGTTTGACAACTTAATGACAAATTTGGGTTTGTCCAAGCATGAATATATTGATGCCATAAATTGAAGTTTAAAATAAACAACGATTTTACTAAAAGGAAGACCAACTGAGATATGGAAAAACAATTTTTTTCATCATCATTCCCAAATATGTGGAATGAAAAAATGCTCAGTTTGTGTTTTATTCTTCTACAACAACCAAATTTTGTGTCTCTTACATTACAAAACTTGATAAAACCATGACAACAAATTTTAAACATATTCAAGAAGAATACTGGAAAACAAACCTTGATATTGTGCAAACATTCATTTGACTTGGAAACTATTTACTAAACATGCAACAAATGCCCACAAATCAAGTTGTGCATATTGCTTTCTCCCTTCCTTTGTGTACAAGTTCAAGAAAATGTATATTCATTAATACTTTTCCAAAGGTCAAAGGTTGTCTATCCTCAAAAGAACAAAACAATTGCAATAATAACTAGATGATTCAAAGCATGTGTTTTGCGCTTTAATTATTGATTGTTATTTGCAATGACCTTCAACTATTGAACACATTTGTTTAGCATATTTTGCATCAAGTTATACAAAAAAGGGAAATAAACGAAAAAATGGTGATGTGCCATTTGTCATAAGATTTGTGAGATATAGTTAACATAAGGACCTAGCCAACTTTTATTAAGAAAAAATGATGTTATATGTGTCATATAGGCTTGATGAGTCTATTTCTAAAGATATGCACTCTAGTTGGATGAATGCCAAAATGGAACTAAAGGAAACCAAAAGAAAAAATGAGTAAGTGTTCACTCATATAGTTCCTAAAGCATGGGGTGACCTTGACGACACATCAAACATTGTTGAACTAAATGATTATGGAGATTTCAATGGAGACACGATTGAATAAGACAATTCAATTTACAATGGTGTCTTCTTGAACATAAGTAAAGAATATGAAGTGTAAAATATTGATATCGACCACCACTATTTTCATAGAATGAAACATATAAAAAAATCAGTTGATCAACCTTACCATTTTTCAAAATAGCCACATAAACATAATGATGAAGAATTCTATAACATAATAAGACAATTTAACTAAGAAAAATAAACAATATTAAAAGATATATTGATTAAGAAGAAACATAATCCCTTGAAACCAAAATATAGTTTTTTGACTGGAGATACAAGCACTAGAAAGACACATGTTGCAAGAGAAATCTTCCAATCTCTTATGTACATGTACAATAGAAAAGTTGAATACGATACACTTACAATGAAAGGAGTTATAATATATTATACAGGAAAAGCAACCTTCATCGTTGGTGATGTCACATTGCATTATTCCTTCTTCCATGCCTTCTAAAAAAATTGAATATTTGCCTTTAAAAAATGAAAAGATTGACACATTGTCTAAACACTTTGAACATCTTTGTGTCATGCTTATCAATGAGATTTCTCTTGTCATCTCTACACTTTTGTACCATCTTGATAAATGATTACATGAAATAAAACTTACTCCTAGTAAATACTTTGGAAATGTTGATTTGATAATGTGTGGTAACCTATATCAAGTGCAACATATCAAAGACTCTCTAATATTTAAACATTTGATGTTGAACAAGTTGAGAGTTCCATATAGTTTCTAGAAATACAAATTAAAGTCATATGTTTTGTATATTCCAATTATCAAAAGATATAGAATTTGTGTCAGTTTTGAATAGAATGAGATTGAATGTCTAGTTGGATGTTGACATAGATTCATGAATCATCATTGTTATAGAGCACCACCAATAGATCCACTTTGTACATATCTATTTTAGATAAATAAACATGTGTGGAAACACAATAAAAAAATGTTGTCACATGTGGATACAGAGTTAACAGTGCTTAAATAATTTGACAAAGTTGAAAGTATTCAAACAAAATTTGCATCTTATGAAAAAACAGTGAGAATGCCAACAAAAATACTACTAAAAAAAATATGCTCATTTAATTATATGTTGGAAAATATGACATCGAAGATGGACTTGTTAATGGTTTTGATGGAATATTGAATGTGTATTCTTGAAATAGACAAAATGGAAAAGATTCATCTGTTAGAAAATTACAAAGAAAAAAAATTCAAGGATTAGATGGTGGAGATGTTGAAAAATTTTGGACACTAGTGTTTCATATTGCAAAGCTATTACCATCATTTGGAAGAAAAAGTCATCGCGTAATACAAAGACAATTTCAGATACAACTACCCTCCATTTGGACAATACATATAGCATAAGGATTTACTTTAGAAAGATTTGTGTTTAACCAATGTAACAATAGAACACTTGCATTAGTGGAAAAGGCTTATGGATTTGTTGTTCTTGCTTAAAAATTTAACACATGAAAATTTCCATGTTAACAAAAATATAGACAGAGAAATGAAGTGCTTCATTGAAAATGAATCATTGAACTTTGATTTGTTTCCTAAATATTTTCCAGATTCTAATGCTCTTACATTGGTCTCTTTGAACATGTGTAACTTATGTGCAATGTTGATGATATTAAAGTAGACAAAGATATTATATATGGTATGGTTATTTACATGCAAGAACCACACATAATTCCTGTTTAGCAAACATAAGTTTCTTGACTTCAATTTTAATTTTTCATACTCTATTCATGGTGTTCTTACTTGCATAAAAAATATATACACGTACTTGAAACAAAAAACTTTTTCAATTCAAAATTTCATCTTGTGATGTCAAAAATCTATGTAATACGACCAATTTTCTTAATGAACATATATGATATGCCTTTTGCTCTCCTCTCTACTATCATTGAAACAATATCAATTGCCAAATTAAACGTTCTTGATGACATTGTATCTTGATTATTATTGGTGAATTCAATGTTGACATTACTTCATATAGAATAAGAACAAAACAACTAATTTATATATGGAAATCAATTTAGTTTCATGAATTGACACACAAAAATATTCCAAATTCATATCTCAAATAGAACATATTTGGAAAAGTCTTGACCTTGGTTGTTTTCAAGTCATTTTTTTGGATGCATATTGGGATTATTACCATGCAATTCATGTTATCTTGTGCATACATTGAACTTTGCAAAGAAATGGTTGCAATATTACATATGTTTTCCCTACTCTTTGAGTATAAAAAAATAAAAAGAAAAATAAAAAAATATCAAAGGTGGGAACATAAAATCACTTGTTCTAGGTATTGTTTTCTTTCTCATTATTTCTTTTCTTGTCAAGAACTTAATATTTAATCATATGGAATGGTGTCAACTTCAACCTTTGTAATGTGAGTACAAATATTTGTAGTAGAAATGTTGTAAGACATTACTATGTTGTTTCAATATGCATTTTTGAAATAAATCATTTACGGAACCAACCCCAATGACCTCAATCTCCAGCCATAGGCTCAAGTACCTCTAACCAAAACCCAAGTAGCTAGCCTGAAACCCTTAGAAGTGCCTACCTTCCTGGGTGACTTATGGTTGGCTAGAACAATATCAATCTACAATTCCAAAATCAATTCTACTACTTGGTGTCCAATATTGAAAAAACAAATTGAAATCCCCATAGCTGGTTTCAAAGCCCCAAATAGGAATCACCATCTATCTCCAACTAAGTTCACCAATAAATCTCCATGGCACCAAGCCATAACCAAGGCCAAAACAACCTTGGAGCCACCAAGCACTTGGATCTGCTTTAGAACTCCTTAAAAACTGGATACATCCATGGGAAAAATTAACTCAATAACCACACCACAGTTAGTTACAAGGTCAACCCCACGACTCATAGACCCTCAGTTCTCAAACTTAGTTTCCTAAGCCTGCTATTAAATAATCAATCCCTTGAATCCCTCCATCCTCATTATAAGAAGCTACACTTCCTTTATAAATACATGTCCCCAACTGGCCATGTGGTGCTCCTGGCCATGTGGCACTAACTTAAGCCACATGGGCCCCAGGGCACACGTTTTACCAAAACAAACCCAATTGTTTCCTTTTTGCATTATAGTTGTGTCTTCCATACTCTTTTCATGGAGTGGGATTTGTAGTCAACCTTATTTTATTATTATTATTATAATATTTGTACAAAAGTAATTACAATCTGGCTATTTGGCCACTTTTCCATTAAAGGAATATAAATATGGGCACACTAGCCCCGCAACCTATTTAATACTCTACATGGGCATACAAGCCACATAGTATCACATCTGGCTCACCAGACTACATATTAATACACATTATTTACATGGGATCTTTGGCCTTATCATGTTATACTCAACCCACTGGCATAAGAATATGTCAAGTAGGGGTATTACATTCCTCCCCCCATTATTTTATGCATTGTCCTTAGTGCATCAAATGTCCATAATCTATATCTACTGATGTAAAATGACTTGAGCTCCTACTATGTAGCTACAAGTCCATATCCTCATATGAATATTTATTTTAGGCCTCCTCGATGCTTCTCATGCCGACCACATATCAATAAGGTATGGAGTTCATTTTATTGTGTTGGTAGGCGTGTAAGATCAACAATGTTTCAGTGCACTTAGAGGACATCAAAATTGGAATTAAAATCAAAACTAGTTATTTTTCATTGATATACACATATTATTCATTTTAGAAGAACAACATCAATCATATTCATGGAAATATTCATCAAATCATGCAAACATATATTTGCAATTTTCACATAATGTAGCAAAGTTACACAAATTCATGCCATGTTGGCATTGTTGTGCCTCAACCAGGAAGCATTGTTCAAGTGCACAAACACTATATACCATCCCTATATACAATTTATGTATTTAGTTCCTATATGTAATCACCCTATAGTCTCACTAATTGTTGTTACTATATACAATTCATGCATGTAAATATTTGGTTGTGTTATTATTGTTGCATTTCTAATTGTCATATTCTATGTCTTTGCCTCTATTTCAAATAAAAATTAACTTCTTCAATTTACATTGTTGTTGTAGATCTTTTCCTATCATCTGATTGCCAAATAATTTGCAATTTGACAAAAATGGCATTTTTCCTAGATCTAACTTGGGTAAACCCTAGGTTTTATTCCTTTTTCACACCAACCATGGACAAACTCTCTTGTCCTCTATCTTATTCCATCATCATACCGTAGTTTGTGCATAATGTGTACACCATGTGCATATAGGCACTATATAATTCCAATATGCATACTAACACATGTATATATCAACCATATTTATTCTCTAGTAGTTTTAGCAATACAATACATACTCAGTCCTTGAATATTGTTTCAATAAACCATCCTCCACTCATGTACATTTTTCATAAATCACTGCTCTATTACATCATTCCTATAATTGTTACATGAACCTACATATTCATACTGGCCATGCAAAAAAAATGTTCACTACCCACTTCTAGATAACCATGGCACTCATTCTTAAACCTATGCCTTGCGTTCTTATTTTCCTATTATATAGATATCCTAACCCCATTGCAATCCTACTACAATTTTTTAGAACCTAGTATACCACTTGTTATAACCTAGTCATGTTGCTCTTATACACCTATTATGACCTATCAGTAGTCTTGTTAACATTATCATAGCATGTGGCATATATGTTACCATCTTGCAATAACACTTGTCATAATATTGTATAACCTATTATAATGCTTGTATACTTGTCCTATTAAAAGGATTTTTGTAGACCTGCTACAACCTACTATGATCCTATAAAACATCAATCACTTACTTGTGCCCAATTCACCATTTATAACATGTGTACCTAATAAACCCTTGTCACTTCCCTTTCACCACCTTGTACAACATGTTACCTACCTATGACTAGTTTATCAATAGTATCAATCTCTCCCTAGTTATACCCCTGTCACATCCTATGGTATCCTCTGACATCTAATGGTACTTATGATGACCTCTTGTTATAAATGTAGTATGCCTGTTACATGTCTATGACAACCTTGTGTTAGGGAAAATTTTACGGGATAATATTCATAGGTGGGCTAATTTTCCATGCTTTTTCCCAAAAAATATTCGCTAATTTCCATATCTTCTAAAAATTATTAGCCCAAATTTTATAGTATAAAATTATTTTCCGTTAAAAATTTCCAAAGATTGATATAAACTAATA
Organism: Pinus taeda; assembly: GCA_000404065.3. Taxonomy (NCBI): domain Eukaryota; kingdom Viridiplantae; phylum Streptophyta; class Pinopsida; order Pinales; family Pinaceae; genus Pinus; species Pinus taeda. The sequence goes on from APFE031452817.1 coordinate 114,954, forward strand.
TAAAGTCATTAGAAATCTAAATATTTTTTACAAAAATATCACCAAACATTTTTACAATTGTAAATATTTTTCTACAATTTGCATATTAGGGGCTAGTAAGATTTACCAATATTTCTAAACTTTAAGTTATACTTCCATCCTTAAAAAATTTCTTGCCTGGTATAACTTTGTAAGAATGAGTTACAATATCGCTCTCAACTTGTATTTAACTTGTCTTATGTCTATCATAATCATGTATCTGCTTGGTAGCCAACATGTTTCTTTTCATTACATATTCTATGGAACACCAAGCAACTTATACACTAGTATATTCACCTGAAGCAATTATTGAATCTTGTGGAAGTTAATATTATTTTTTCTGATTATTGTTGAAAATAGCACCAAGAAATGTTAAAAATAGCATCAAGAAAGAAAATCCTAATTTAATTTGTCCTTGAATTAAATTGGTAATTAGATTGTAATTCTAATTCTCATCGCAACTTGTAATAGTTAACTAAGTTAATTTGACTTAGTTGGCTCAGTTAATTCAATTTGGGAGTTTATCTAGAGTCATGTAGAGTGGTTCCTAAATTTTAGTGGCTTTGGTTGAGTTCTTTTGAGTTGTAATTATTTAATTCAGTTTAATTGAGTTAAACTAGTTCCAACAAATGGAGGAATTAGTGGGAGATCTAGTAGTGGGGTGTAACCAACACTACTCAACCAATAAACAGAAGATTCACTCATAATTAAATTTTATAGCATGGATACTTTCAAACCATCACAAACAAGTTCATATCCTTTATCAGAATAGAGGAAAGATGGAAAGCCAAAGAGGATTTTTGAATGGTGTGGATTCAAGTGGACATAAACCTTAGGCCCAGACTATTAGCAAAGGTGGAGCTTCTTATGGATCGGGGGGGGAGGCATGGAATAAAAGGGTCAAGTACTAGAAATTTTCCTTCAAGTTCCACCACTTCCATGAATTGGGGCATTTAATTAAGGATTGTACCAGTCAAGGCCCGCTAGGGCTCAATAAAGATCCATATGGATCCAAGATGAAACCAATAGACAAAACCAAGATATCCCTCTGTTTAGTGGCAGGCTCATCATGGATGTTCCTATGTTAAACCCAACGAGTAGGAAGACTAATCTACTTATGGCACAAGAGAAAGAGATACCTGAGAAATAAGTAAAGGAAAGCAAGCCTCAATAGTTGGGGCCCTTACATAAAATGATATTGTTTCCAAAGGTGCATCATGATAATTCTCTTTCACCGGGGGGGGGGAAGCTTTCTCTCAAATGGTTGCTAAATTTGTGTCGATTATATGTTCTTATGATCCAAGAAACCATGTGTGAAACCTCCAAAGCCTGCAAGGTCCTAGAAATTTTAAAGAATAACTGGTCTTACTGTCACTCATATTCATAAGGTTTTTCGAGGGGGTTAATATCTAGTTGGAGTAGGGATTGTAAAGCTCTATCCACTTACTTTCTCCCTTCTGTAATTATGGTGATATTTTTTTGTTCAAAGATCAAGTTAATATTTTTTCTTTACTAAATGTTTATGGTCCTTACTCTCATTGTTTTACCATATTAGGAAGGTCTCACTGATGCAGGCACTTTTGAGGATCAACATACCATTTTCAGAGGAGACCTTAATTTCACTTTTGGAATAATAGAAGTTTGGGGTCTTATTCCATGCTTGGAATCAAGTTTCAACTCATCACCTTCTCTAATTTCATTACCAATAATAATTTATTGGATTTGGAGTTGACCAAGATTATTCCAACTTGGTCAAGAGGGGTTGGAGGTATCTAAGTACCTAGATAATTTTCTGATTTTTGAACACCTTATGAACTCTATGATTTTATTCAAAACTATGGTGGGGATTGTAGGAGTCTTTAATCATCAATAATTATACTACAAGTCTCATATAGGGTGAGTCCAAAAAGGATTACATTCCATTTTCGCTCCTCTTGGCTTGAGGAAGGGGAGTATCGTTCATTGGTGGTAGGAAATGACAACATCTTAAGCTCTCAAACTCATCTTATATGAAGCAATTCATTAGAAATCTAGCTTATGTTAAGAAAGCATATTAGGAATGGGACTAAGACTTCCATGAGATAATGTTGACACCTAATCCTCAGTGATTGGGGTAATTGAATGTGAACAGTCATCGAGAAGATGAACTGAACAATCACATTCATGTATATAATAGATAGCTGGCTTAATGAATAAACGAATTAGTTTTCTGGAGTTATTCCTGGCCTGACATGGTATCAGAGCACAGGTCCCAGGTTCTTTTTTTAACCTTGCTTTGTAACTCCTCTGTCCACTGCCTGTCTTCTGCTCCTCTGTCCAACACCTGAAGGAAACGCCTGCCTGAAGCTGCATACCAAACATCTGAGAGATTGAAACGCATGCCTGAAGGTAACGCTGTTATATTGAGCGGATATCAAAGAAAAACGTTGTTTGATGGAGCTGACTGTAACGCTGTTGTATTGAGCGGATGGAGCTGACTGAAATGCTAGAGGCCCAAACGTTTTTTGAACAGTGACATTTACGCTACTGTTCGGTATATGCCATACGCTGTTTGACATGGTTCTGTGTTGAGAGAATGACTGTCAAAGTTTTTTTTTATCCCATTGAATTTTAACAGAACTGGATAGGTTTCGTTTGGCTGCCTAAGCAGTGCTGGAGATAACAATATATGTTGTGCTCCCATTTATCCAGAGCTGTTAAATGATTCCAGAGCCGTGGTATGAGAGTTGTTAAATGCTGCGTATGCTGTTTCATATGCCTCATATCGAATTTGTATGCAACATTTCATATCGAATGTTTTAAATGCTGCCTAATACGTTTTAAATGCTGTCTGATATGAGCCTTTATATGTTGCCTGATACGAATGTTGTTCCAATGCTGTTCCATATACATGATAGTATTCCATCTGTGGATTTGTGATAAGAGTCACAGAACTCCGATCCATCAACGCAAGTGGTGGAGTCCAACTTTGCTGGAGCATGTGCAGTTCACGTTAAAGTGAATATTTCATTCACCCATATTTCACGTTAAAGTGAATATTCATTCACCCATATTTGGTTTAAGTGAATTCGTATCACTTGTTTTGAGTTTGTTATTATAAGGCATATAAGGGAAGTGTGGTGGTATATACATTATTATATTGAGGAGTTTTGGGAAGTTAGTGCTGTAAAAATATATATGGTTTTTGTTTAAAGAAGAAAAGGGGGAGGTATTATGAAGGATATTTTACAGAGATATTGGAAGAAAATATAATCAGGGAAAATTTTAAGAACCCCCCCTAAATTTACATGTATAATAAATGGGCGAATCTCCATGGTATATAGGAGCAATTTTTTTTGTCATCAGAAGTATTATTCTATCAGCAAAAGTTTTTTTTATATCAGCAGAAGTAATCTTTTACAGAATGCATTCAATCATCTCTATGGTGGGAATAGTTCTCACTGGCAAGGAGAACTAT